>CBVK0103581345.1:0-30401 GCA_900067695.1 Picea abies
TGGTTTGATGAGGTCCCTTCAAAGGATTTCAGAGGCCTTAATTAACCGACTAGATAGAGATGAGGCCAGAGAATTTTTACCTCATGAGGGTCCAAAATGTGCTCCAGCTGGCAATGGTAGAATTCATAAATAACTGAAGAAGGTGAAGTTTCCTGAGTTCCTGGGTGCCATCGATGACTCAGTTGTTGAGGCATGGTTGGAAAACATGGAAATGTGCTTTTTGCTTCGCGACTACACCTCCGACATGAATTTCGACATGGAGGTCTTTTAGCTGAAGGGGAGTGCTATTCTATGGTTTAAGACACTCCTACCTCAGTTAAAAATGGTCGTCGAAGACGTGTCATGGGAATTGTTTGAGGAACAGTTCTGGGAGAGGTATTTGTCAGAGGAATTCATTGAGCTCCATCTCAATGAGTTCAATGCCTTACAATAGGGTAGTCATACGGTGCCAGAGTATGAGGCCCAATTCATGGATTTGCTTCGGTATGCTCCACATCTGGACAGGGAGAAGCTAAAGGTCAACAAATTTATGTTCGACCCTAACCTCAACATTAGTGCAAAGGTGAGGATGCTAATTCCTTAGACGTTGCACACTGCGGTCTAGAACACCCTCATAGCTGAGGAAGAACTAACAAATGGGGGTCAAGATAGGGATCCTGCAAGACCAACTAGACATATGACCTCAGAAGCACATAAACATCAGACACTAGTCAGATAGACATCAGGGTATCGAGATATATCTAGAGGACCCTTGTTCACGACACCATGATGATGGAATCCTATGAATAGGAATCCCTACAGAGGATCACTGCATCAACAACAATGTTGACCGCAACAACGACAGTTTAATCCTGTGCAGCAGAACAGACCAGGATCTCAGGCTGGTAGGCCATAAGTTTCTACTTCGGGGACCAGGAGTGCTGGATCGAAGAACATATGTTGGACATGTAGAGATCCACATTACCAGCAATATTGTCCAGTTGAGAAGGCCATAGAGGTTAGTTCATCGAGACACACTACAATTGAAGATATGGGAAAGGCCCATAGGATTCATGCAATGATGAATAACCACCAAACCGAGCACTAATCCACTGTTCTCAAGACATCAATTACAATCGTCCACCAAATTTTTAGTGTTTTGATAGATCTAGGTGCTAAAGAGATATTTATATTTAGTGCAATGCTAAAAAGAATTAAGGTAAAGGCATTCGAGAAGGACGAGTTTAGATACGTAGAAATGGCTTCGGGTGCCAAACAGAAGGTTGCAGGAAGGGTTATAGACTGTAGCATTGACTTGGGATATGTTTTAACGAAGGCTAACCTATATGTCATGATCTTAGTATATTATGACATAGTGATCGATATGCACTAGTTGGAATCACATGATGTGATACTCAACTGTAAGACGAAATGGTTAATTTTGACCGATGACATAGGATAGAGAAGAGTGATTGGAGGAAGGAATCAGGGAGTGTCCTTGAGGTTCATTTCTTCCCTATAGGTACAAAAGAGCATGTGCAAAGGATGAAAGTTATATGAAATCATAGCGCTAAACGAAAAGGACAAGGTGGAAGGATTAGAAAACCTTCCGGTAGTACGAGAGTTTGTTGACGTGTTTCCAAAAGAGTTACTAGGTTTTCCGCCCGAAAGAGAGTTTTATTTTACAATTGACATGAAACATGGAACTGAACTGATAGCAAGAATGCCTTATCGGATGTCGACACCTGATTTATAGGAGTTGAAAATGAAATTGAAGGATTTATTGGACTTAGGACTTATACGTCCAATTGTGTCACCTTGGGGTGCACCTGTTATATTCATAAGAAAGAAGGATGGATCGTGGAGACTTTGTATTGACTACCATCAATTGAACAAGGCAAGGATCAAGAACTAGTATCCGTTGCCAAGAATAAACGACTTGTTTGATCAAATGAAAGGCACAATAGTTTTTTAATAGATCGACTTAATATCATGGTATAACCAGTTACAGATTAAAGAGGAAGATATTCATAAAATGACATTCAAGATGAGGTTTGGACACTATGAGTTTATAGTTTTACCATTTGTATTGACAAACGCCTCGAGGGTATTCATGAGTTTGATGAATGGGGTGTTCCGTGAATACCTGGACAATTTTGTTCAAGTATTCATTGATGAAATATTGATATATTCTCGGATGAAAGATGAACATGAAGAACATTTAACCTTGGTACTACAGTACTTGCAAGAAAACAAATTATACGGGAAACTATCGAAATGTTCTTTTTACCAATCGAAGATTCATTACTTAGGCCATGGTATATCCGGTGAAGGTATTTTTGTGGATCCGATGAAGGTAGAGGCTATTATGGAATGGCTTGTGCCAACAAACGTATAAGAAGTACGCACCTTTATGGGTTTAGAAGGATATCACTTATGCTTCATCGAAGGTTTTTCGAAGATAGCAAATCCTATCACGGAGTTGCAGAAGAAAAACAAGAAGTTTTTATGGACCGAGAAATGCACAGAAACATTTCAAAGGCTCAAATAAATTTTGACGACAGTGTCGATACTAAAAGTGTTCGACATGGAAAATGAATTCTTGGTATGCAGAGACACATCCAAGGAAGGATTAGGCGGGGTTTTGATGCAAGACGGTCGAGTAATTGCTTACTTTTCGAGGAAATTAAGAAAGAATGAGGAGAACTACGCAACACATGATTTGGATTTGTTGGTCATTGCATATGCCTTGAGAGTTTGGAGACACTATCTGACTGGTTGAAAATTTGAACTAAAGACATATCAATGTGGACTACAACATATATTTATGTATTGTAACTTGAACACCCAATAGAGGCATTGCTCAAAAGTACTTAGTGAATATGACTTCGATATTACTTACATAAAAGGTATGCTGAACAAAATGGCAGATGCATTGAGTTGGAGACCAAACATATTCTCAAAAAAACCTCTTAAGATGAATATTTGAGAAAGGATTCTAGTTATATAGACCTACGATGATTGGTACAAGGAAGTTAAAGAAAATATGGAACAAGATACCATGATGGTACCAAAGTTGAAGGTTATACATTGGAAAAGGATGAATTGATGAGGTATAATAACAGGATTGACATACCACCTAATGAAGAATTAATAAGTTTGATATTAAGTGAAGCACATCGTGCGGTGTACATGGCTCATCCGGGAGTCACGTAGATGAGGTCAGACCTTAAGCCTCTATTCTTCTAGAAAGGAATAAAAGAAGCCATAGTTATTTACATGGAAAGGTGTCTAGAATGTTAGCAAGTAAAAGCTGAACATAGACATCTGACATGATTAATATAGCCACACGTTATTTCAGAATTGAAACGGAAAGTCATTTCGATAGACATTATTGTTGGATTTCCACTGACAACAAGGAGACACGAATTGATTTTCATGGTAGTTGACACTCTAACGAAGAGTGCAAATTGTATTCATGTGTGTATGACGTATGAGGTGCCAGACATAGCTAGGGTTTTTATCAGGGAGATTGTGAGATTACATGGTGTGCCAAAAATGATCATATTTGATAGAGGATCGTTGTTTACATGGAGATTTTGGACTAGTTTCCAAGAGGCTTTGTGAACACAATTGAACTTTAGTACAACGTATCACCATGAGAGAGATGGGAAAACATAAATAAAGAACCAAATTTTGGAAGATATGTTGTGTATGTATGTAATGGACCAACAGAAACATTGGGAATATTTCTTGCCATTGGTAGAGTTTTCTTACAACAATAGATATCAAAGTACCATTAAGATGGTGCCATTTGAGTTTCTATATGGGAGACTATGTCAAATGCCATTGAGTTGGGATCGAATTAAGGATAGGGTCCTAGTGGGACCAAAAGTAATCCAAGAAATGGAAGAACAAATTCAAACGAGACGACGGAGGATTAAAGAGGCATAAGATCAGAAAAAGATTTATGATGATATGCATCGCATTGACCAAAGTTATGAAGTTGGCCATTGAGTTTTCTTGCAAGTGAAATTGCACAAGAGTTCGATCAAGTTTGGAAAGGGACCTAAACTCTCTCCTAGGTTTGTGGGACCTTTCGAAGTTGTGGAAAAGAAAGGACCCATGCTCTATCGACTAGCTTTGCCTGATTCTTTGAGGTGTATGCACAATGTATTTCATGTATCTATTTTAATACATTATGTTAGTGATCCTACACATGTGATTAACATGAGTTCTTTGGAGATGTTGAACAAGGGTGCTCTCACGGTGGAGCCAATCCGCATTTTGGACCGTCCCATTCCACATCTAGGGTGTCGAATATTTGATCAATTCAAGGTCCAGTGGGACAATTATAGCCCACACTCAACTACCTCGGAGGAGGCATATGATATGTGTCAACAATTTCCTTACTTGTTTGATAGATTAGACATATAGATCTTGTCAGATACTTTTATTTCCTTACTTGTTTGATAGATTAGACATATAGATCTTGTCAGATACTTTTATTACCGCATTTTATATAATGTACAACTTCGGGATGAAGTTTAAAATAAGAGGGGGTGTGTGTAACATCCCACTCTTTTGAGCACATGTTATCAACTTATTCTTTGAGTACAATTGCGTGCAAGTGATCCAGTTACAGTACATGGTTATTTGTTTATCTTATGGATTTTTATGATGACGTTGATGGTTTTGATTTAACGTTATTGATATATATGTATTGATAGATGCTATTGACGAGTTTTCCCTGAGTGTGCAGGACACTTCACATATTGTGGATGTTGATGGCATCAATAGACCTCCTTGGACTCTGGATTGAGTCAGCGAGTGGATTGTATTGGTTTGATTAATTCATTTATGCATATGTGACATATGATTGAGTATAGTATGATTTTTTGTATGGATCAATGATAATGTTTTTTTAATGAATGTAGGATGATGAATGCTTGCTAATATGAATCACATAAGGAGTAAAGGGGCCATGCACATAAACCATTATTTTTTGTATGGATGTGTCTGTGAGAAAATTTCTATAAATAAAATGGTCAATATGGGAAAGGGATCACATAGGTTATTGGTAAAGTTATCCTGCCAAATTATTTTTGATTGGTTTTACTTGTGAGATTTGGTATACCCAGGTTGATAGAAAGTGGTGGCTCTAACTTATGCAGAAAGATTGAAGATAGAGTATATTCTAGTTTTGTGTGTGTGGCACCTTTGTAGCTCGGGGGGATAAGGGGGAAGAAGAGTACACTTAGCGTTGGTTGGGAGGTTTCGGTGAAGTCCTTTGATTGACAAACAAAGGAGATAGGGTCAAGTTCAAGTGGAGATATTTGGCAATATCAATAGTTGTCAATGGCAGATTATTGGTTACACTACTCCATTTGTATTATTATTATTTAAAAGTTTATTAATCTTGTTGTTAAACCGTGCTGAGGAAATAAGGACCTTATGGGATTTTATATCGAAATTTTTAATTGAAATTTGTTGTAGATTTCAATACATTTATTAGTTGTAATTGAAACTGTAAATTGGGTGGATGTTTTTTTAGAAGAATTACGATGAAATGTATGGAGATTTTATTTTTTATTGGGCCTTGAAACTCACTGCAATTGTGGCGAAATTCCAATTTGCAATGACAAGATCGGGGATTGTTTCGTGGATACTAGAAATGACAATTTACTGCTAGGGGATATATTTATATAAGTGTAACAACGGAGAATTTACTGATCACTTCCTTTGGAATGCTTAGGAGATTTTTCATTTACCTTATTGAAATTTGTCGATAGAAATGATATATTTGTTTAGTATAGAGCCCTCTCATGTAGCTATTCTTCCAGTGTTTTGTTTATCTTCTAGCAAGTTTAAAATGAGGTCCCTCCCCTACAACAAATTTATAATGTATCTGTACAATTATTTAAGGACTGTCTTACCATCACAAAATTATTTTATGACTCCAGTGAATTGAATGTGCCCTTCCTGTAGCGAGTTCTTCCAAAAATTGTTTCCTCTAGAAATTTGTTTCTTCCAACAATTTATTTCTTAGTGAACTTTCCTGTAGTGAAATTCATTTAGATATTTTCCTTCCATGATCCGAATTTGGTGACTCATAGCTCGATATGAGGTCTTGGGTTGTTGCCACCTCCTTGGCAATATTGCGAGTTGATTAATCCATAAAACCCAACCACTGATGAATTCATTTTGTTTCCTTACATGTCAATATCACTCTTCCTGTGCGTAGAATCCTTGCGCTGCCTTAGTCCCTAGGGCATCAAGACCACCTTGAACATTGTATTGCCTCCTTGTTCCTCATAACAATAGTCAGTCCTGAGACCTTAAGTGGTCAAAATCAATCAGATGAATCCTGGACTTGAGCATTGCTTATATGTCTTGGAGGCCCTAACCATGTAGGATAGGTTGGGCCAGTAGTTTCCTTTAATATTCAGTGAAATGGTTGATAAATTATTTGTATCTTGCATCATTTTATCATGATGTGTTGATTTTGCGTCGATATTTATGATATGTGTTGATCATGTGTCGTTATTAATTATGTTAATGCATTGATTAGCGTCTCGATACTAATTAGGATGATGTGGCAATGGTGTTTCGATTTATTATGTGGTGACATTTTAATTTCTTAATGAAAAAAAAAACATTTACCTACTATACATCACTAATTGTAAACATAATGGAGGGTTCATTACATATGGTGTTAGAGTGGGTTCAACCCTACGAATTGGTACCGTTACGCCTTCCCCTGTGTTAAAATTATGACTTAGACATTATCGCTAATTAAAATTTCAAATTTTTCCAGGCAAGTAATCATGGTTAGAGGACATCGTGGTGGTAGATGACATGGTTTTAGAGGAAGAGGTGTGATCCCTTCAGTAGCATCCACACTAGAGGGGTCTAACCCCCAACTAGAAGAACAATTCATTGGGAAGGAGTAGGGTGTTGCGGGGGATGTGGTTGGTTTGGTGAGGTCCCTTCAGAGGATGTCAAAGGAATTGATTAACCAACTATATAGAGATGAGTCCAGAGTGTCTATACCCCATGAGGGTATACAACATGCTCCAACTGATGGTGGTATAATGCACAGAGAACTCGAGAAGGTGAAGTTTTCAGAGTTCCTGGGTGCCACAAATGGATCAGTCATCGAGGCATGTTTGGAGAATATGGTGATGTGCTTTGCACTTCGTGACTACGCCTCCAACATGAAGGTCCACATGAAGGTATTTCAGTTGAAAGGGAGTGCTCTTCAATGGTGGAAGATGCTCCTACCTCAAATAAACATGGTCGTCGAAGACGTGTCATGGAAACTATTCGAGGAATGGTTCTAGGAGAGAAATTTGTCAAAGGAATTCATTGAGAGTCAACTCACTAAGTTCAATGCCTTATGAAAAGGTAGTCATATGGTGCCATAGTATGAGGCCTAATTCATGGAGTTGCTTCAGTATGCTCCACATATGAACACAGAGAAGATAAAGGTCAAAAAGTTTGTGTTTGGCCTTAACTTCAAAATCCATGCAAAGGTGAGGATCCTAATGCCTAATATGTTGCACGATGTAGTCCAGAAGGCCCTCATAGCCGAGGAAGAACTAACCAGCATGGGTGAGGGAAGGGATCTTGCAAGACCAACTAGAAAGAAAACCTCAAGAGTGCATCAACATCAGACACCAGGCAAATAGACATTAGGGTATCAAGATATTTCTAGAGGACCCATGTTCAGGACACCACAATGACCGAATCCTCTCTAAAGGAATCCCTACAAAGGACCATCACAATAGCAGTAATGTCTCCCGTAGCAGAAGAATTTTAGGCATGTTCAATAGAACAGACTAGGATATCAAGCTGGTGGGCCAACAACTTCTACTTCAGGGACCAGGAGTACTGGATCGAAGATCAGATGTTGGACATGTGGAGAGACAAATTACCAGTAAGATTGTTCAGTTCTAAATTCCAGAGTGGTCGAATCAACGAGACACACTATAGTTGGAGATCTGGGCAAGGCCCATAGGATTCATGCAATGATGAACAATGGCCAGTTCAAGCACCAATCCACTATACTTGAGACGTCAAGTACAATTGTTGACCAAAATTTTATTGTTTTGATAGATCCAGGTGCTACAAAGATCTTTATTTTTAGTGCATTGATAAAAAGAATTAATTTAAAGGAATTCAAGTAGGAGGAGTTTAGATACGTGGAAATGGCTTCATGTGCCAAACAGAAGGTTGGAGGAAGGGTTATGGACTGTAGCATTGACTTGGGATATTTTTTAATGAAGGCCAACCTATATGTCATGATCTTAGGATCTTATGACATAGTGATGATAGAGAAGAGTGATTGTAGGAAGAAACCAAGGAGTTTCCTTGAGGTTCCTTTCTTCCCTACAGATACAAAAGAGCATGTGAAAAGGATGCAATTATATGTAGTCTTAGCTCTAAATGAAAGAGGGCAAGGAAGAAGGATTAGAAAACCTTCCTGTAGTATGAGAGTTTGTTGACATGTCTCCAGAAGAGGTACTAGGTTTTCCACCTAAAAGAGAGTTAGAGTTTACAATCGACTTGAAACCTAGAAGTGAACCGATAGCAAGAACTTCTTATCGTATGTCAACGCCTGAGTTACAATAGTTTAAAGTGAAATTGAAGGATTTATTGGAATTGGGACTTATAAGTCCAAGTGTGTCACCTTGGGGTGTGCCTATTGTCTTCATAAGAAATAAGGATGGATCATGGAGACTTTGTGTTAACTACCGTCAATTGAACAAGGCGATGATCAAGAACCAATATCCATTTCCAAGAATAGACGACTTGTTTGATCAAATGAAAGGCGTGATGGTGTTTTAAAAGATTGAATTAAAATCATTGTATCACCAGTTACAAATTAAAGAGGAATATATTCCTAGGACCACATTCAAGACAAGGTTCTGACACTATGATTTTACGGTTTTACCATTTGGATTGACAAACACCCCAAGGGTATTCATGAGTTTGATTGACAAACACCCCAAGGGTATTCATGAGTTTGATGAATGGGGTGTTCCACGAATACCTGGAAAAGTTTGTTCAAGTATTTATTGATGACATAATGATATATTCTTGGATGACATAAGAACATGATGAAAATTTAAGCTTGGTAATACAGTGCTTGCGAGAAAAAAAATTATACGAGAAACTGTCAAAATGTTCTTTTTACCAATCGAAGATTCATTACTTAGGGCACGTTATATCTATTGAAGGTATCGTTGTGGATCTAACGAAGGTAGAGGATATTATGGAATGTCATGCAATGACAAATGTACAATAATTATGAGGCTTTAGGGGTTTAGTAGGATATTACTGATGGTTCATCAAAGGTTTTTCAAACAACGCAAATCTGATCACGAAATTGCAGAAGTGAAAAAGGAATTTTTTATGGACCGAGAAATGCGTGGAAGAATTTCAAAGGCTCAAGGAATTGTTGATGACTGTGGTGATACTAAAATTCCTCAACATGGACAAGGAATCATTGGTATGCATAGATGCATCCAAGGACATATTAGGCAGAGTTTTGATGCAAGACGGTCGAGTAATCTCTTACGCTTCAAGTAAATTAAGAAAGCATGAGGAGAACTATGCAACTCATGATTTGGAGTTGTTGGCCATTGTATATGCCTTGAGAGTTTGGAGACACTATCTAATTTGACAAAAAATTGAACTAAAGACAGATCACTGTGGACTACAACATATATTTATGCAGAGTGACTTGAATGCCCGACAGAGGCGTTGGTCAGAAATACTTAGTGTATACTGCTTCGATATTACCTACATAAAAGGTATAGTGAACAAAGTGGAAGACCCATTGAGTCGAAGACCATGCATATTCTCAATAATACCTCTTAAGATGAATCTTTGATAAAGGATTCTAACTATACAAAATTATGGTGATTGGTAAAAGGAATTTAAATAAAATATTGGACAAGATACCATAATGGTACCAAAGTTTGAAGGTTATACATTGGATAAGGACGGATTGATGAGGTATAATAACATGATTTTCATACTGCCTAATGATGAATTAAGAAGTTTTATCTTAAGTGAAGCACATTGCGCAGTGTACATGGCTCATCCGGGAGTCATAAAGATGAGGGAAGACCTTAAGCCTCTATTCTTCTGGAAAGGAATTAAAATAGACATAGTTAGTTATGTGGAAAGTTGTCTGGAATGTTAGCAAGTGAAATATGAACATAGAAATATGACAAGATTACTACAGCTAAAAGTTATTATGGAATCGAAATGGGAGGTCATTTTGATGCACTTTATTGTTGGATTGCCACTGACGACAAGGATAAACAACTTGCTTTTCATGGTAGTTGACACTCTGATGAAGAGTGCACATTTTATTCTTGTGCATATTATGTATCTAGTGCTAGACATAGCTAGGGTTTTTATCAACAAGATTGTGAGATTAAATGGCATGCTAAAAAGGATCATATCCAATAGAGGATTAGTGTTTACAAGGAGATTTTGGACTAGTTTCCAGGAGGCTTTAAGAACACAACTAAACTTTAGTACAACGTATCACCCTGAGACGAACAAGCAAACAGAAAGAACAAACCAAATTTTGCAAGATATGTTGCGTAGGCATGTAATGAACCAAGAAAAACAATGAGAAGAGTTATTTCCACTGGTAGATGTTACGTACAACAATAGCTATCAAAGTACCATTAGGATGGCATCGTTTGAGTTTCTATACGGGTGATCGTGTCAGACATCATTGAGGACAGGGTCCTAGTGGGACTAGAAGTGATCCAAGAAATGGAAGAACAAATTCAAATGATAAGACAGAGGATTAAATAGTGCAAGATCGACAAAAAAGTTATGTTGATGCACATCACATTGACCATAGTTATGAAGTTGGTGACTGAGTTATCTTGCGGGTGAAACCGCACAAGAGTTCAATCAAGATTGGAAAGGGACCTAAACTATCTCCTAGGTTTGTGGGACCTTTCAAAGTTGTGGAAAAGAAAGGACCCGTGGCCTATCGACTAGCCTTTCTTGATTCTTTGAGGTGTATGCACAATGTATTTCATGTATCCATTTTGAGACATTATGTTAGTGATCCTACACATGTGATTGACATGATTTATTTGCAGGATTCAGATGAGGGTTCTCTCATGGCAGAGCCAATCCACATTCTGGAACGTCGCATTTGACAACTATGGCATCAAATAGTCGATCAGTTCAAGGTCTAGTGGAACAATTATAGCCCACACTCGGCTACCTAGGAGGATGCATATGATATGCGTCAACAATTTCCTTACTTGTTTGATAGATTAGACATGTAGATATTGTCAAATACTTTTATTACACATTTTATATATTGTACAACTTCGGGACGAAGTTTAAAACAAGACGGGGTGTGTGTAACATACTTTTGTTGCGAGCACATGTTATCAACTTATTCTTTGAGTACCCTTGTGTGCAAGTGATCTGATTAAAGTACATGTTTATTTTATTCGCTTATGGATTTTATGATGATGTTGATGGTTATGATTTAACATTATTGATATATATGTATTGACAGATGCTATTGATGAGTTTCCCCTGAGTGTGGTAGACACTTAACAACTTGTGGATGACGATGGCATCAATAGACCTCCTTGTATTCTAGATAGAGTACTCAGGGAGTGGATTGTATTAGTTTGATTATTTCATTTATGCATATGTGACATTTGATTTAGTATAGTATGATTTTGTCTATGGATTAGTGATATTGTTCTGTTAATGAATGAAGGATGATCAATTATTTCTAATCTAACTCACATAAGGAGTAAAGGGACCATACAAAGAAACCAGATATTGAGGAAGAGGTGTGAAAGTGTCCCTTTCATAGGCTACTAGCACTCCTTTTGTGGCTTGAATTGTATATTAATGATTACCTATTTTGAGAGGTCCATGATGTTGTGAGGGAAGACTGAGATAGTCACTCATGAATATTCTAAGGGGTGGACAATAAGGAGGATTCCTTATTCCTTAGAAGTCGTTAGTCTCTCAGAAGGTCGCCTGAATGGAGTGTTGACTCCAAGGGTTGGACAACTACCAAAACCAATCAAGGGCGAGTGACACCCTTGGAGCACGGAGTGCATCTTGAAGGGCACATCACATATATAAAACTTGAGTCAATGAATCTAAGTGGCCTAGAAAACCCTGAAAGAATAATTAAACCTTGAAAAATCTTTAGGCCTTACCAGATTTAATTAATTAATTAAATATTGAATTTATTAATTCAAAATACCAATAAAAGTATAATCTTATTCAAAAAGAGAGGTGGGGAAGAAATTAATCCTATGTCTAAGTTTTGTAAGAAGACTAAAACTAAATTATAAATTAAATTTAAAAGGGATGAAGAAAATCAAGTTAAGAATTAAGAAAAGGTGAAATATATATAAAGATTTGATATAAGGCAAATGTGTGCAAGAAAATATTAAAAGGGAGTTTTCAAATGAGAAATAAATAAAGATGAGAGTATAAGGTACGCTTAGAAAGGAATCTAGAGTCTAGCTACCACTAGTTTAACTAGCAGAAGACTCCTATTTTAACTCAAATCAGATTTAGTAAGGCGTCAGTCATTAAATGAGAATATGGGGAATAAAGAGACAACTAGGAGTGATTTAATGAGCACATTTGGGTAATGTGTTGGAAATTTACTTTTAATTAAAATAAATTAGGAAATTTCTTGTGCAACTTGGGGGAGAGGGTGACAAGTGTGAGGAGGAATAATTATAAATTAATTAATTAAAAAGAAAATTATTTATGCAAGTGTGGAAATTTAATAGACGAAGATAATTAAATTTCTAAATAAAAATTGTACATCTTACTAAAATATAAATACAAGAACCCATGTCAATTCATAGAATTTAAAAGCATGTACATCTTAAATCTCAATACAAATATAATTCTCAATAAAATACCGTAGCCGATGACAAAGGTGAACCTAGAGAATATCTTCACCAACTGGTGATCCTTCTGATCTCACGCTTGCTAATCGATGAGACTTCACTAGTACCTCCCAACCAATGCTAGGGGTACTCTTCTTCCCCCTTATCCCCCGGAGCCGCAAAGGGGCCATACACACACACAACCAGAAATCCTCTAGCTCCCATCTCGCCTCGCAAGGTAGAGCCACCACTCTCTCTCTCAAATAGGGTATCCCAACTCTCTCAAGTAAAACTAGTCAGCATTTATGTAGCATAACCTTACTCATAACTAGTGTGTTGCTCTTTTCCTCCTCTTAGCCATTTGTTTTATAGAATTTCCTTAGTGACCACTTGCCATTTACACATTTAATTAGTTTTTCTTTAATTTAATTACTAATTATTTCCCCCATACTCTTGTCACCCATTCCCTTGCTTCACAAGTAAATCCATAATTTAATTTAATTAAAAGTCAATTTCTCACCCCCATCTTAAAAGAGATCCTAAAATCACTTCTAGTTGTCCCTTTATTCCTTTTATTTCCCATTTATGACTGATGTCTTTCTAAAACATAGTTGAGTTAAATTATGAATGTTCTCTTGTTAAACTAGACTCTAGATTCATTTCTATGCTTACACATTCTTTTATGCTTTATTCCTTTTTACCTTAAATTCCAATTTGGTAATTGCTTGTGTTGAGTACATTTTTATGCTTCCTTTTTGCTCCATAAACCACACTTTTTCCTCTATATACATCTATTTTGCCTTCATTTCATTCCATATTTTCCATAAAACAGCTTATGGAAGGTATATTTATCATTCTTTAGCTTAAGAATTGAGTTTTCTAAATTTTCGCATTAAAATTGAAAATTTATCATAAATTACAGGATTTGACTAAATCCCGTAATTGCTCCTAGGTTCGTGTACTTGCAGGACAGTTGGGAGAAATATGATACTTGGGTCGTGATCCTTGATATACAAGGATGGATGATGAGCTATCATCTTTGAGATCTGAGCCTTCCAGGTGTTTGGTCAACGCTGGTCAAACAGGGCCACTTCAGCAAAAAATACCCTGTTTTAATGAATGAAAGAAGACAATGAATGCATCTCTTGAATAAGAGTTTTGTCCGTCTAGCATTTGATAAGTCTTATAACTAGTTCAAACATCTCTTGAATGCTTACTGTTGATAGTCTTTAAGAAAACAATTGTTGATTACTGTTATGAGATCTATGAATAAGACTTCTGAACATAAGCTTACCATCTCTTCCATATTCATCCCTTAGAATAGGTTTTGGTTTATCTCCATTAAAGATAAAAGCTATCTCTAAATCCATATACTTTGGATGTGCCTCTAAGTATTACAAACACCGGATTGAAAATCTTTTTTACTCTAATTTACATCAGTAGATTGGAGCCTAACAACTTGCACAATGTGTATTAGTTCACTCTTTAGATTTATTTTATTTCCATTGATTTCTTAAATTGATTTATTTCATCCCCTCATTATTTAATTTATAATTTTAATTTTTTTTGTCATCTCATTAACTTAGACTTAGGCTTAGTTAATTTTTTATTTGAAAAATATTATACCATTAGGGGTTATGATTAATAAATTCAGTCTTTAATTAATTAATTAATTAATTAATTAATTTGGCAGTGCTCAAGATTTTACAAGGTTTAACATTCACTCAAGGTTTTCTAGGCCACCTAAATTCATTGAATCACCTTTTTAAATACCATGACATGCCCTTCAAGAAACACTCCATGATTCAAGGGTGTCACTCGCCTTTGATTCAAATTTTAATTATGCGAAATGCCCTTCAAGACACACTATATGCTCTAAGGTTGCCACTTGTCTTTGACTGGTTTTGATAGTTGTCCAACCCCTCGAGTCAACACTCCATTTGGGTGACCTTGTGAGAGACTAAGGGATTATAAGGAATAAGGACCCTTCCTTATTGTATGCCCCTTAGAATCTTAATGAGCGACTATCTTAGTCTGCTCTCACAACATCGTGGATCTCTCGAACTAGGTAATCGTTAACCTACAATTCAATTCACGACAAGAGTCCTAGTACGTTGTGATAGGGATGCTACCACACCTCTCCCTCGATATTTGGTTATTGTGCATGGATCCTTTACTCCTTATGTGAGTCAAATTAGCAGGAAATCATCAGCCTACATCCATCAACGAAACATTGTCAATGATCCATAAACAACATCATAATATACCTGATCATATTTCCCATATGCATAAATGAAATAATCAAACCAATACAATCCACTCGCTTACTCAATCCGGAGTCCAAGGATTTTCATTGATTCCATCATCATCCTCAATCTGTCAAGTGTCCAACACACTCAAGGGAAACTCGTCAATATCATCTGTAAATACATAGTTATTAAATAACATAACATCATAATTTGTTAACATCATCATAAGAATCCATAAGCAAAACAGACAACCACATACTAAAACTGGATCACTTGCATGCAAGTATCCTCAAATAATAAGTCAATAATATGTGCTCGCAAGAGAGGGATGTTACATACACCCCCTCTTGTTTTAAACATTGTCCTGAAGTTTCACAGTATATAAATGCAGTAAATAAAGCATTCGAAAATATCTAAATATCTAATGATCAAATAAATATGGAAATTGTTGGAACATATCATATGCATCCTCCCAAGTATCCGAGTGTGGACTATAATTGTCCCACTGGACCTTGACTAGATCGAATGTTTATTGCCGTAACTGTCAAATGTGATGGTCCATAATGTGAATTGGATCCATCGTGAGTGGACCCTTGTCTGACACCTACAAGGAACTCATGTCAATCACATGCATAAGATCACTAACATAATGTCTCAAAACAGATACATGAAAAACTTTGTGCATATGCCTCAAAGAATCAGGTAAGGCTAGTTGATAGGCCACAAGACCTTTCTTTTCCAAAACTTCAAAAGTTCCCACAAACCTAGGAGAGAGTTTAGTACTCTTTCCAAACTTTATCAAACTATTGTGTGGTTTCACTCGCAAGAAAACTCTATCACCAACTTCATAATTATGGTCAACACGACGTGCATCATTATAACCCTTATGTCGATCTCGCGCTTATTTAATTCTTTGTCTTATCTTTTGCATTTTTTCTTCCATTTCTTGGATCGATTCTGGTCCTACCAGGGACCTATCCTCAATTTGATACCAACTCAATGGCATCTGACATGGTCGCCCGTAAAGGAACTCAAATGGTGCCATCTTAATGGTACTTTGGTAGTTATTGTTGTACACAAACTCTACTAGTGCAAAGAAGTCTTCCCAATGATTTTGTTGGTCCATCACATACATACACAACATATCCTCCAAGATTTGGTTCATTATTTTTTTCTTCCCGTTTGTATTTGGGTGATATGTTGTACTAAATTTAAGTTGGGTTCCCAAGGCCTCTTGGGAACTAGTACAAAAATGTCTTGTAAACATTGATGCTCTATCGAATATGATCCTTTTAGGAACACCATGAAATCTCACAATATCATTGATAAAAACTCTAGCTATGTCTGGTGCCTGATATGTCATACGCACAAGAATAAAATGCACACTCTTCATCAGAGTTTCAACTACCATGAAAATCAAGTCATGCCTCCTTGTTGTCAGTGGTAATCCCACAATAAAGTCCATCGAAATGACCCCCCATTTCGATTCTGTAATACCATGTGGTTGTAGTAATCCACCTGAATGTTTATGTTCATCCTTCACTTGCTGACATTCTAGACACCTCACTACCTAGCTAGCTATGTCTGCCTCCATTCCTTTCCAGAAGAATAAGGGCTTAAGGTCTTCCTTCATCTTCGTGACTCCTGAATGAGCCATGTGCACTGCTCTATGAGATTTTTTTAAGATAAACCTTCTCAAATCATCATTAGGAGGTACATAAATCTAGTTATTATACATCATCAATATGCCATTGTCCAATGTATATCCTTCAAACCTAGGTACCAACATGGTGTCTCGTCTGATATTTTCCTTAACCTCTTTATACCAGTCATCGTCGCGCTGTATAGTTAGAATATTTTCTCGAAGATTTGTATGAATAGATATCACTAAAAATATATGTGGTCTGTGACTCAACACATCTACCACTCTATTTACCATTCCTTTTATGTAAATAATCTCAAAATCGTATTCGCTAAGCAATTTGGACCAACGCCTATGTCGCACATTCAAGTCACATTGCGTAAAAATGTGTTGCAAGCTACTGTGGTCATTTTTTGGTTCAAATTTTCATCCAATCAGGTAGTGTCTCCACACACTCAAGGCATACAAAATGGCCAATAAATCCAAATCATGCATCACATAGTTCTCTTCATACTTTTTTAATTTCCTTAAGATGTAAGCGATCACTCGACCTCCTTGCATCAAAACTTTGCCTCAGCCTTCCTTGTATGCATTTGTGTATACCAATAAGTCCTCGTCCATGTCAGGGAATTTTAGTATCAACGTTGTCATCAAGAAATCCTTGAGCCTTCGAAATTATTCCACACATTTCTTGGCCCATACAAACTTCTTGTTTTTCTTCTGCAATTCCGTGATCAGATTTGCTATCTTCAAAAAAATTTCGATGAACCATCGATAATATCCTGCTAAACCCATGAAGATACATACTTCTAGTATGTTCATCAGCATAGGCCATTCCATAATATCCACTACCTTCATTGGATACATAGCGATGCCTTTGTGGAAGATAACATGCCCCAAATAATGAATTCTTGATTGATAAAAAGAGCATTTTGATAGTTTCTTATATAGCGTGTTCTCTCATAAACACTGTAGTACAAAGCATAAATGTTCTTCATGTTATTTCGTCATCCGAGAATATATCAATATGTCATCAATGAATACTTGAATAAACTTGTCCAAGTATTCACATAACACCCCATTCATCAAGCTCATGAATACCCTTGGGGTGTTTGTCAGTCCAAATGATAAAATGATAAATTTGTAATTCCTGAACCTCATCCTGATTGAGGTCTTAGGAATGTCATCCTGTTTGATCTGTAACTAGTGATATCCTGATCTCAAGTCAATATTTGAAAACACAATCGCGCCCTTCATTTGGTCAAACAAATCGTCTATTCTTGGCAATGGATATTGGTTCTTGATCATTTCCTTATTCAATTGACGATAGTCAATACAGAGCCTCCACGATCCATCCTTCTTCTGTATGAAAATAACAGGTGCACCCCAAGGTGACACACTTGGACGTATAATTCCTAGGTCCAACAACTCTTTCAGTTGCATGTTCAACTCCTATAACTTAGGTCTCGACATTCGATAAGGCGTCCTTGCTATTGGTTTAGTTCCAGTTTTTAAGTCGATGGTAAATTCCAGCTCTCTTTCACGTGAAAAACATGGTAACTCTTAAGGGAACACATGTGCCAAATCTCGTACTACCGGAAGGTTTTATAATCCTTCCACCATGCCCTTGTCATTCAACACTAGGATTTCATATAGCTGACATCTCTTGCGCATGCTCTTCCATAGCTATAGGGAAGGGATGAACCTTAGGGAAACTCTCTGGTTTCTTCCTACAATCACTCGTTTCTTTCCCTTATCATTGGTCAAACTCAACCATTTCATCTTATAGTTGAGTATCACATCATGTGATTCCAACCAGTCCATACCGATCACGACGTCCCCCAAGGTGACACACTTGGACGTATAATTCCTAGGTCCAACAACTCTTTTAGTTTCATGTTCAACTCTTATAACTCAGGCATTGACATCTTATAAGGTGTTCTTTCTATCAGTTCAGTTCAAGGCTTCAAGTCGATTGTAAACTCCAGTTCTCTTTTGGGAGACAAACCTGATAACTCTTCTGGGAACACGTCTGCAAAATTTTGTACTACTCGAAGGTCTTCTAATCCTTTCTTCATTCCCTTGTCGTTCAGTTATAATATTTCATATAGATTTCATCCTTTGTGCATTCTCTTCTATAGATATAGTGAAGAAATGAACATTAAGGAAACTCCCTGGTTTCTTCCTACAATCACTCATCTCTCTCCCTCATCATTGGTCAAACTCAACCATTATGTCTTACAGTTGAGTATCACATCATGAGATTCCAACCAGTCCATATCAATCACAACATCATAACATCCTAAACACGTGACATATAGGTTGGCCTTCATTAAAAAATATTTCAGGTTAAGGCTACAGTCTGTAACCTTTCCTCCAAACTTCTACTTCACACTAGAAGCCATATCCACGTATCTAAACTCATCCTATTCGACCTCCTTTACCTTAATTATTTTCAGTGTTTCCGCAGAAATAAAGATCTTTGTAGCACTCGGATCTATCAAAATACAAAGGGTCTGGTCAATGATGGTACCTGACATCTCAAACACAGTAGACTAGTGCTCAACCTAGCAGTTATTCACCACTACATGAATCATGTGGGCCTTGCCCAAATCTCCAAATATAGCGTGTTCGGATAACCGAGCTGCTGTGTCCCTCTCAACTGGACAATCTCGCTGGTAATGTGGCTCTCCACATGTCCAACATTTGGTCTTCAGTCTAGTACTCCTGGTCCCTGAAGTAGAAGTTGTGACCACCAACCTGAAACCATGGTTTGTTCTTTTGAACAAGCCCAAATTTTTGTTGTTGTAGATGACGTTGTTGTTGGTGTTTTGGTCCTCTGTAGGATTCCACTACTGAGCAGCTAGTCCTGGTGGTGTCATGAATGAGGATCCTCTCAGAGTACCTCAATACCCGAATGAATTCCTAGCTAGTGTTTGATGCTACTGTGCACCAGATGTCACCTGTCCCATCAGTCTCAAAGAATTCCTACCCTGACCCTCATTGAAAAACACTTCCTCGGCTATGAAGACCTTCTGTACTACATCATGCAACATATGAGGCATTAGGATCCTTACTTTCACATGAATGTTGATGTTAAGGTCGAACACAAACTTGTTGATCTTGAGCTTCTTAGTGATCAGATGTGGAGCATACCTAAGAAGCTCCATAAATCATTCCTCATACTCAGGCACCATACTACCACCCTATAGCAAGGTGTTGAACTCATTGAGCTAGCGCTGAATGAATTCCTATAACAAATACCTCTCCTAGAACCATTCCTCAAATAGTTCCCATGACACGTCTTTGATGACCATGTTCAGTTGTGGTAGGAGTGTCTTCGACCATAGAAGAGCGCTCCCCTTTAGCTAAAATACAACGCCATGTTCCCTGTCATGTTGGAGGTATAGTCATGAAGTGCGAAGCACAACACCATGTTCCCTAACCATGCCTCGGAAACTGCGTCGTCTGTGGCACCCAATAACTCAGGAAACTTGAACTTCTTGAGTTTTTTGTGAACACTACCAGTACCAGATAGGATGTGTTGTGGACCCAGAGGGGGTACAGGTGCCCTACCCTCATCTCTATCCAGTCTTTTAATCAAGGCCTCTGACATCCTCTGAAATGACCTAATCAATCAAACCACATCCCCCATAGGAATCTGGTGTTGTCGAATGACTTTCTCTTCTCCTTGGGTGTTATATCCCTCTGGCGTGGATGCTACTAGAGGTGTTGCATATCCTCCCCCAACACCACATCGTCTGCCTCCATGGTGTCGTCTAACCATGATTACCTGTAGAGACATAAATCAATTTAATTAGCAATAAATTATCAATCAAGTGTTTTAATACAGTGGAAGGTGTAATGATCCCAAGTTGCAGGGTTGAACCCTCTCTGATACCATATGTAACGACCCTTCCATTACGACGTCAACGAAGCACAATACGTAAAAAAAAATTTTGTTTTGCACTAGGAATTTAATATTAAATTTGTCACAACATAATTAACAAAATCACAAGTGATACATCATCATAACTTAAAATGACACATAAGCAATGCATTAACATAATTTAAGGGGCACATAATCAACACCAAAACAAGAACACAATCAACGCATCACCATAAATAAATAATGACACAATCAACACCTCACGATCGACTGAATCCAAACACAGTAGATAATCAACCAAGTCACATAACATTAAAGGAACTACCTTCCAAACCTACCCTGCAAGGTTAGGACCTCTAATACTCATAAGCAACGCTCAAGCCTGTGATTCATCCGATTGATTTTGACCACTTAAGGTCTAAGGGATCGTGACTATTCTGAGGAACAAGGAGGTGTCTACATCCTTTAATCAAGCACATCTCATAACTCCAGTATAGATATCATTCATACGTCAACAATGATTTATAGGGAAAAATTAATCTAGTTCTAAATCAACAATGCATCAATGATATTAAAAGATGAATTATTAATCTAGTTATCAAATCCGTCATGCATCAACAGTTTAATGGCACAATTGTAATAGTTGTTAAATCAATCATACATCAACAATATTTGGATTGCGTGGGAGAATCAATTACTCAATCAATCATATGTCAACATTATCTTCATGGCGCAAGAGTGAGCGATTCAAAATAAATCATATATCACATTATTTTAATGGCGCAAGAGGATGAAATTACTTAGTCAATCAACATCAATATTTTTCATTGCAAGCGATAAATCTAATTACCAATCAATCATACCTCACATTAAACTAAGGTGCAAGAGAAATCATTAGTTTTATTTCATGGCGCAAAGGAATCTAATTTCTAAAACAACCATACATCAATGTTATTTAATGGTGCCATAGTAATCTAGTTACTAATGATCATACACCAACATTATTTAGTTGGCAAAAAAGTCTACTATTTCTAAACCATCATTCATTAACATAATTAATGCGCGACAAAATTTCGACAGCATCATACATCAAGGAAGTGACGCATTTACCACCTAGGAAGCATGCTAACTATAGTCCAACTACAAAGGACATAAATAAAAAAAAGACGCAACATAAATCCAATCACATAATCCTATGGACATTCCTTCAATACTTCCTGTGTAGTGAGGATAGCAAGGGAAATGTAACGTGTTCGTTGTTATGCCTAAGATTCCATAATCACATCAAAAATGTTTAAAAATGAACAATTACACCATATGGTAAATGTCAAGCTGTGTTACAATCAAGCTATGATTTAACATTGTATCATTAAAAAAATGAGCATTATAAGAAGGCTATGAGACCATAAGTTAAAACACCATTTTAATATAAAAATTGATCTATAAGCCCCTTTCCATTTCCCACTCAAAGAATTCACTACTCAATCCAAGTCTCCTTTCATCTAAGAGTATTGACGTTCAAGGGTTAACATAATAATTCTCTAAATTCATCCTATAATTTAATTTAAGTTGAAGTACCCAAAGGAAAAGGAACCCCTACACCCTCTTGAAATGTATAAACACTCATTAAACGAGTAAATATACACAGTATTATAGACACTCGTATGGTGGGGTGATACTCAAGTGGTTGCAGTGATTAAAATTCGTAAGTAAGGGACACTTAAGTAACCTCACCAAGGTAAATTCACACCCTTATGACCCCATTCATTACCTCGTTAATCCATTCAAGGTCTAATAAAAGGGACTGCATACTCATATGCGGTTATATTTATATAGCATAAAATTAGAGCACTGTAGTATTTTACCTCTTAGGCACAACTTAAGAAAGAACTAGTAGACATAAAGGTAAATCCAAAATCGTTTGTTATTGATTAAGTATGAACCAGTGCCATAAATCGCGCAACTATTAAGGAGGGAAGGTTTCAAGGAAAGGTTGGGCGAAGAATCAAACGCAGAGTTGTAATACCTCCATCAAAATGCAGAGAGTAATAAAAATTAATCATTGCGCAACGAATTACACGATGGCCCTGTACTCTCCCATAAAAACGAAGAGATTTAAAGAGGAAAAATAGTTCGCAACTGAGTTAAAACGCTGATACATTTAAAGAGAAATTTCGCTGAGAAATTAAGGAACACTCGTTGGGACAATAAAGCAAAAGCGTAGATCCAAAAGAGAGAATTTCGCAAAGACATTAAAGAACACTCATTGGGACAATAAAGAAAAAATGTAGTGCCAATGGAGAGAATTTCCCAGAGACATTAAAGGAACACTCGCTGGGACAATAACGGAAAAACACAGAGCCAATAAAGGTAAGATTGTAGAGATAATTCCTAGAGGTATACGAAGAAGTATACTTAGAGGCAGAGGTACGCAGAGGTATTTCATCAACGCAGAGCTATGCTCGGGGGCATCCCTGTGAGGAAATTGTGTTCCTCAACGATTAAGGGAAGATACAACTCTAAGGACACGCAGAGATCCACAATCATGAAATAATTCATCTATCTAATAAGAATAAAGGACAAACATTGCTCAGAAAAATGGAAATGCATAGGTTAACGAACGGTGCGCAATGTTGGGCGTAAATAAAAATTAAGAGGTGAATTATGTGATAACGTCAGGAAATAGAATGGTTACCATGTCTCCAATGATAACGTCAGGAAATTAATATCTCCAAAGATTCATTCAACACTACTCAAACTAGGCTTAGGTGCAGCATTGGTGATACACCAGTTCATTGGCGGAAGATAACACCTACCATGGGTACTTTCTTCAGTTTCATATACTCATAGTTTCCATCATTGAATAATAAATACAAAGTTATTTTTAATGGGAAAGGAACTATCCAACCATGTGGCGACGTTGTTGCTGGATTTGTCCTGGCATCACTAAGAATAAAAATAAAAATAAAGGAGAAGTTGGGCCATGCCCTGAAGAAGTTCCTGAACGCGCCAACATATGGAACTCACAATCAGTATCGAGTGAACTTGTTCTGGTTTCGTTTCATATTCTGGAGTTTCTTCCAACTATGATGTTGAAATAATTTTTTGGAGAGAGCGAAGAGGAAAGAGGTTAAACATAGATAAATCCTTGCACACGCCATAGAGGGAGAAGGAAAAATGTATTCTAGTTTGGGTAAAACGCAGAACTTCAACACAAGAGAAAATTTAAATAGCTTGAGATTAATATTTCCACAACGCTAAAAAAAACTAGCAGCGATCAAGGATTGTGGAGAGTGTAGGGAAATTTAATATACCAAGATAATTAAATTTATGAATAAAAATTGTACATATTACTGAAATATAAATACCAAAACCCATGTCAATTCAACAAATTTAAAAGCATGTACATTTTAAATCTCAATACAATTACAATTCTCAATAAAATATTGTAGCCGATGACAAAGGTGAACTTGGAGAAGATTTTCGGCAACTGGTGCTTCTTTCAACATCTCGATTGCTAATCAATGATACTTCACCGGTACCTCCAAACCAATGCTAAGGGTACTCTTCTCCCCCCTTAGCCCCCCAAGCCGCTAGCTCCCATCTTGCCTCACAAGGTAGAGCCACCGCTCTCTTTCTTAAGTTGGGTATCCCAACTCTCACAAGTAAAAACAATCTAAATTCATGTAGCATAACCTTACCCATAACCAGTGTGTCCCCCTTTTCCTCCTCTCATCCATTTGTTTTATAGAATTTCTTTAGTGACAACTTGTCATTTGCACATTTAATTTAATTAGGAATTATTTCCCCCATACACTTGTCACTCATTAGCTTATTGCACAAGTAAATACACAATTTAATTTAATTGAAAGTAAATTTCCCTCACCCATCCTAAAAGTGCTCCTAAAATCACTCCTAGTTGTCCCTTTATTCCCTTTATTTCTCATTTATGACTGACACTTTTCTAAAATGGAGTTGAGTTAAAATAGGAATGTTCTCCAGTTAGACTAGACTCTAGATACCTTTCTATGCTTACACATTCTTGTACGCTTTATTCCTTTCTTATTTTAATTTCTAATTTGGTATTTTATGCATACATGTATATTGTATTAAATTTTTTTAGATTTATTTTATCTCTCTTAATCTCTTAAGGTGGTTTCCCTTTTTCTTATTTCATCTAATTTGTAATTTAGTTTTTGTCCTCTCATTAACTTAGACTTAGGCTTAGTTAAATTTTTATTTGCAAAAGCTTAGACCATTAGGTATTATTATTAATAAATTTAGTCTTTAATTAATTAATTTATCAATTAATTAATTCAACAGTGCTCAAGATTTTACAGGTTTAACATTCGCTCATAGTTTTCAAGCCCACCTAGATTCATTGACTCACTTTTTTAATACCACAATGTGCCCTTCAATATGCACTCCATGCTCCAAGGGTTCCACTCGCCTTTGATTCATATTTTAATTACACTATGTTCCCTTCAAGACGCACTCTGTGCTCCAAGGGTGTCACTCTCATTTGACTGGTTTTGGAAGTTGTACAACCCCTAGAGTTAGTACTCCAGTCGGGAGACCTTGTGAGAGACTAAGGGCCTTTAAGGAATAAGGAACTTTCCTTATTTCACACCCATTAGAATCTTCGTGAGATATTGTATCAGTCTTCCCTCACAACATCGTGGACCTCTCGAACTAGGTAATCATTAACCTACAATTCAAGTCACAGTGGGAATGCTAGTAGGTTGTGTCATTGGTGCTGCCACACCTCTCCATCAATACATGGTCTATGTGCATGGCCCCTTTACTCCTTATGTGAGTCAGATTAGCAAGAAAGCATCATCCTGCATCCATCAACGAAAAAGTGTTAATGATCCATAAACAACATCATAATATAATCACTCATAGGTCACATATGCATAAATAAAATACTCAAACCAATACAATCCACTCCCACATCGTGGATCTCTCGAACTAGGTAATCGTTAACCTACAATTCGAGTCATGGCGGGAGTGCTAGTAGGTTGTGTTAGGGATGCTGCCACACCTCTCCCTCAATATCTGGTTGTTGTGCATGTCTCATTTACTCCTTATGTAAGTCATATTAGTAAGAAATCGGCAGCGTGCATCCACCAATGAAACATTGTCAATGATCCATAAACAACATCATAATATACCCAATCATATGTCACATAATCTTTAATGAAATACTCAAACCAATACAATCCACTCCCTGACTTAATATGGATTCCAATGAGGTCCATTGATGCCATCGACATCCTCAATCTGTCAAGTGTCCTACACACTCAAGGAAAACTTGCCAATAGCATCTATCAAAACATAGATATTAAATAACATAATATCATAATATGTCAACATCACCATAAGAATCCATAAGTGAAACAGACAACCACATACTAAAACCAAATCACTTGCACCCAAGTGTCCTCAAAGAATAAGTCAATAATATGTGCTCTCAAGAGCAGGATGTTACAAGTTAGTTTTTCCCTCTTTAAATTCTTCAATTATCAAATGAAGTGATGCAAAGTCCGAGATTGATTATGGCATCAAAGTATATTGAAGAATTTTAAATGAGACATTAATACTCAAACCTTCTCAAAAGTATCTAGCATTTGTTTTTGTTCCTTCATTGTTCTACCATATGGTAGTTTCTCATCTATGTCCTTCAATCCCCTTTTTCTCATTATTCTACCTTAATAAATTAATGTGAAATGATTACCTCATCTTCCTACCATTCTTAAATGGATATATTATTTTAGCATCGAACCCTTTTGATTGGTTTTAAGAAGATTTGAGCTTGTTATGTTTTATAAGGGAATAAGTAATTTCGTATATGAAATCCTTATTTTTCTTAACATGGTTTGAACTTCTTAAACTCTTATAAATAGATATGTAGAATGGTAAGTGAAGTCTTATTTTGGTGTTTGATATCTTGATTTTGGGTTCTTTTAAAAGAGAATATACAGGGCATCTTTAAATTTATTAATTGCTTACTATGTTTGATTATCATAGCCTTATAAAAATACTCACAAATTGTATTGAGTCCCTTAGGTGTTGCTGAAGAAGTTGTGACTTGATTATGAGATCTTATAATTAGATATGAAAATTGTATTGAATTCTTGTTGTTTTCTTAAAGAGATTTTGATCTTTTTATAGGTTCTAACATTTAGACATGTAATGAAACCTTGTTACCCTTATATATTTATTAAAGTTCATTTCATAATATAAAGATGCATAGCCGAGCTACATGAAGATTTTACCTTATTAAAAAGATTGAAACTCTGGATAATTGAAGGTTGACTTGACTGAACTTAACCTGACCAGTTATTAATGATGATTAGTATTAGACCTCTTTCTGACACTAAGAATATATTTTCTCTGACGATTCTCATTACTCTTTTTGTAATATCCTCTTGCTCATTACACTTAATGGTTTCTTAGTAGATTATATTGTTGCATTATGAAGAATTTAATGGTTAAGTACAATGATAAATCTAGTCTCAAATTGCGGGTTATGATTGGATTAATGGGATATAGACACCTCCTTGTTCCTCAGAACATTTGCCAGTTCTGAGACCTTAAGTAGTCAAAATCAATCGGATGAATCATGGACTTGAGTATTGCTTATGTGTCTTGGAGGTCCTAACCACGCAGGATAGGTTGGGTGGGTAGTTTCCTTTAATATTCAGTGACATGGTTGATCAATTATTTGTATATTGTTTCAGTTGACCCTGATGTATTGATTTTGCGTCACTATTTATGATATGTGTTGATTATGTGTCGTTATTAATCATGTTAATGTGTTCATTAACATATCGATATTAATTAGGATGATGTGTTGATGATGTTTCTATTCATTATGTAGTAACATTTTAATTTCTTAATGAAAAAAAAAAACATTTACCTATTATACATCACTAATTATAAACATAATGAAAAATTCGTTACAAATAAACTTTTTCTTTAAAAGATTTAAATTAATATGATTCATCTCAATTTTTTTTATTACATTACATATGTTGTTGTTTTTATGGATTATATCATAACCTAATTACCCACAACCACTTTTTCCATAAAGTCAAATAATATTCAAATGTTATTAACATAATATAAATTAATAGTGGGGTATTATTCGCTTGTAATAACTAGTTATTTTTATATTATATTTTAATATACTATACGATAAGGTAAAAGTAATATATACGACTTTTTATTCTCATATTTATAACATTACAATAAAATATATTTATATATTAAATTCAATTAACTCATTATAAAGCGTAGAACCAAGAAAAAGACTAGAGCATAGAAAAACAAAACAAAGTAAAAAAAAATACTTAATGCAAAACAAAGCAAAGGAAAAAGAAATATAAAAAGGATAAACCAAAGATAAATTTAAAAGAGAAAAAACAAAAAGAAAATTAAGTCAGATAGATCAATTAAGTTTTAGTGGATGTTAATCATCATCATCTTCATCATTATATATATTTTTAATTAATTTCAAGTAATTAGTTTTCAAATTACATGCTTAAACTTTTCTTTACAAAATTTAAAATAATAATAAAATATCAATTTTAATTTATTTAAAATAATAATAAAATATCAATTTTAATATTAATTTGAATTGGTTGATAATTTTTAATTAAAATTTAAAATGGCAATCAATTTAATATAATTTCTTATATTTTTTATTATATATATTATTTTCTATATAATTTAAATTTGTTGATAATTTTTAATTGAAATTTAAAATGACAATCAATTTAATATCATCTCTTATATTTTTTATCATATATATTATTTTCTATATAATATTAATCAACCACAATAACCTTTTTTCCTTAAAAGTTTAAATTAATATGATTGATCTCAATTTTTTATTATAATACATACATTGTTGTTTTTATGGATTATATCATAACCTAATGACCCACAACCACTTTTTCCATAAAGTCTAAAATAATATTCAAATGCTATTAACATGATATTATTTTCTATCATAAATTAATAGTAGGGTATTATTCACTTTTTATGGATTATATCATAACATAATTACCCACAACCACTTTTTCCATAAAGTATAAAATAATATTCAAATGTTATTAACATGATATTATTTTAAATTACTAGTGGGGTATTATTCGTTTGTAACAACTAGTTATTTTTTATATTAATTTTTAATATACTATAAGATAAGGTAAGAGTAATATATACGACTTTTTATTCTCATATTTATGACATTACAATAAAATATTTATATATTAAATTCAATTAACTCATTATAAAGCTTAAACAAATAATTTAAAATAGTATAATCCAAATCATATTTCTTCATAATGTCAAATTTAATGATAAGATTCACAAAATTTACATAATAATCTAAGTTAGCCCAACATTATAATAAATTATAATTCTTTATAATAAATTATAATTCAATTAACTCATTATAAAACTTAAGCAAATAATTTGAAATAGTATAGTCCAAATCATATTTCTTCCTAAATTAAAATATAATGTCAAATTCAATGATAAAATCACAAAATTTACATCAATAATCTAAGTTAATAAGACTTTTATCATTATGTATCAGATACAATGTTTTTATCATTATGTATCATATCTATATCATTTTCAATAGTATGTGTTGTTCCTAGTGGAGGGTTATTGAACAACACCATTGTGTTGATTTTGATCATTGTATATATTAAGTTATTTATATTTTCTAAAACCTCTTAAGAAATTTTATTGTTCATTATTTTTCAAAGATGTAAGTTTTTTTAATCTAACATTTTAATCAATCTAAGAGGATACTCTTCCTATTTCGAACATAAAAGGAAACAATTTAAATGAGTAAACACAAAATCTTATATTTTTTTAGGTAAGACCATTTTTCTAGATACTCTTGCTATTATCGATATAAAAGGTAAATATTTTAGTGAATAAAGACCAAATCTTCTTCTTTTTGTGAGTGAAGGCTATCCTTCTTAACTTTGTGTGTGAATGCATATTATTGGTGCCCTATTTTTTAAACTACATGATGTTCACCAAGAAGAGTTACGTGATGAAAATGGCCCATGCACACTAGGAATATTGTAGAATGTCATTTGCACATGTTTTGTATATGTCTTCAATGTTGGAGTTGGTTGTAACCTACTCTCTTTATTGTAACAATTTATTAGATTTGTAAATATGTCTTAGAATATTAAATAAGGTTTAACATATGATGTTGTTGTATGATGGGTTAATTGAAGGCCCTTATAGGGTTTTGTTTAGACAACTAAGAGATTATGAATGTGTGATGGTGATATTTATATGATATTAATGAAATTATCCTTGGTTTGGTTACACTTTAAGCTATTGTATATCATGTTATGATCTGCATGTTCTCTTTATTATTTGTGTTGTGAATTGATGCATTAGTGGTCATATATGTATTTCCATTTCATATTATGTTAGTATGTTCTTATAATCTTTAAAACCATCATGGGTGATACATTCCCCCTTTTACGGTGTTAAACATGGTGATACTATTAGGTTGTATATTGATGTCTTGAATCTTAATCTAGGGTCATTATAAAGTAAAAACACTGGGTTGCATTGTCAAGAGATAAAAAAATATTCATCTAAAAAGAGATATATCATGGATACCAAGAAGGAAGGAAATAAAAACTTGGATTGAGAAGAAGGAAATAAAATTGATA
>CBVK0103581348.1:0-12156 GCA_900067695.1 Picea abies
TGTTATCACTGAAATTTCATCTACACAGGGCGACAAGAACTCCGCATCATCAACACAACAATGAAGTCATTCATGGCACAGAATGAAGTTTACAGCATTCCAGAAGGGTCAAAAACTATACAAAAATTGAAAGATACTTCACATCATTAAGGTGCGCGCGTATGCGCGGGATAAGAACGTGTTGTGCGCGCTTAAGCGCCCGACGCGCGACTGTCCACATAAAAATCCGCGCATCTGATAATACGGCACATTAAATGCTTAAGTCGGCCTCCCGACCGCCAATGGACCTTCCACCGAGATGATTTGACATCCAGATCAGGGTCGGTTCTGCGAATTCGGCGAATTAATACTCTTGCTGCTATAGATGTTCTGCCTTGGTGAACCCTGCAAGGCATGCAGAGCGGTCTCTATTTTGCTCATCTGCTGACAGATTGACCGAGAACAATAGTCAATGATATTCAAGAAAACAGATAGCCAATGTAACTTTACTTTTCCTCTAGCACATGTCAAGTTTTATCTACCACTTATCTTCCATCACATTAATGCAAGCTAGTATGGTACAATAATATTGTTCTAGAGTAAATAAAGGCCCTCACAATAAATAAAAAAATGCTAGAAAGTTTCACTTTGCCTATCGTTAGAGACATCGCTTTAAAACTTGAGGCAAAGTTGCAACATAAAAAAAGTTAGCCATGGACGTATCACTCACAAAAGATGTACAAGTGAGGAGCAATTTGAAGTATAACCCTTTTTATGAAATTTTAATATGAACCTTACACTTTTTGGAAAACCATTAAAAATGAAAATGAACCATTTTTTGGATGGCCATATATTTTTATGGCACTTTTGGGGTGGACTTGGAACCTTTTGATGGTTTGTGTAACTTTATATTCGAGAAAACAGATAGGCAATGTAACTTTACCTTACCCCTAGCATATGTCAAGTTTTATCTACCGCTTATCTTCCATCACATTAATGCAAGTTGGTATGGTACAATAATATTGTTTTAGAGTAAATAAATGTCTTCACAATAAAAACAAAATGCCAGACAATGTCACTTCGCCTATCGTTAGATCCCTCGCTTTAAAACTCTAGGGAAAGTTGCAACGTAAACAAAATGATCCAGATTATTTTTGAGGAATGATATGAAGGTAAAAATGTAACAAACATATAACAAAGAAAATACACAGAGATATGGCAAGGAACATAGTAATACAGTAAAGCTTAGATTCTATTAATGACTATTTGAAATACAAAAAGACAGTAAAATGCACAAACACACAAGCTAGATAGAATGGTGGTAGCTTATCTCTGAGAAGAGATGTGTCGGCTATGCTCATTCACAAGAAGTTGATTACAATAAGGCTCTAAAGGAATTTTTAACATAAAGAATAAATGATAAAACCATAAACATAAAAAAATCCTAACCCTAGAAGATGACGCGCCAAAAGTCATGTGGGCCCCAATGGGGTAAGTTGGTATATCAACTTCCTGGGGTCATAAATTTTTCATATGATCTATGTTTTAGGTGCATGATAGCTCGTTGGAAAGAACTATTCGAGGAGTAAACATGTTTCTATCAAACTTTGGATAAATCCTATAGTGCGACAGTGTTGAACCCAAAAAACGTTGTTTAGGGCCTCAAAACAACCACAGAAGTTTAGGACTCGAAAAGCTGTAGAAAAATTGCTAAAATGGAAACTGGTCTTTGAACCAATGGAATAGGTGGGTGGCCATCAATACCCACCTAGATAATTCCTCCCCCCTTAGAAAGCAATGGTATCCATTGCGTTAAGTGCATGTATCAGATGAGGAAACTTCTGTTGAATCTGACACCTAGTGAGCCACTTTCCATGATGAAGAAACTACTCTCCTTTGATGACCCGATGGAGTTTGGTAGTATGTTGGCGGGTGTCCTTTGTTTTGGTGTCTATGATACGATCAATTGTCTCATGCTTGAAGCATGAAGGATTGAGTTCCATAGGAGCCAATTGTTTGGTCGCATCTGAAGTGTTCAGGAGAGGTGGAAAATATGGTCGGAGCAGTTCCACATTAAATATTGGGTGCAAGCCAAGGAAAGGAGGAATACTTAACTCAAAATAATTCTCACTCACAACCTTGGTGATGGTGTAAGACCTGTATCAGAGTGGGTACAACTTCCAGTGTGGTCCTATGAGGCGCTCTTTATACAAATGCAACCAGACCTTATCTCCCACCTGAAATTTGTGTAGTACCCAATGTTGATCATGGCGCTGCTTGTACTTGGAATTGGCTTTTTGCACAATATCATGAACTTGTTGTTGGATGTGCTCAACAAATTTCGCTGCCTGATCAACCTTGGTTTGGGCATGGGAGGACTCTTCCTGTGTGATTGCAATGGGAAGAGCTACTTCAATGGGGGCTGGTTGGAATTTCAAACACACATGAAAATGGTTGTGGCCAATAGAAATGTGGAGGGATCTGTTGTACCTATGTTGAACATAAGGAAGGATTTCATCCCATGTGCATGTATGTTTGGAATTATACATCCTCGAGATATGAACAATCATCATGTTGATTACCTATGTTTGTCCATTAGTCTGTGGGTGGAAGGTAGTCAATTTGGTCAGCTTGGTGTCCATCATCGACCATAGGATGGACCAAAAAGTGCTCAGGAACCTACTATCTCTATCAGGAATATTATTTTGTGGGAGCCAAAAATGAATCCAAAAATGTGTGAAGAAGATCTTGGTGGTGGCCTCGATTATGATGCTCTTCTTGTAGGGTGCTAAAATTTCCATCTTAGAGAATCAATCGACGACCACAAAGACAGTCATTCCCATGCTTGGTTGAAGGTAGAATAGATATGTAGTCCATGGAGATGGATTCCCAAGGCCTATCTAGAGTAGGAAGAGGGGTGTATAGCCCCTATTTCTTGATGGCGGGATTGGAAATGGCACAGGCAGTGCAGGATCTGATGTACTTGTGGACATCTTGTCGAAGCTTTAGCATTTAAAAATGATTTTGTAGAACTGCCATGGTCTTTTCTACACCAAAATGTCTTGTTGCTTGGTTGTAATGAACTTTCTAGATTAGCTTGGCATGCTCACTTGAAGGAACACAAATATGGCTTGGACGACATAACAATCCATCCTAATGATGAAAGTTGGGAATTTTTTTTCCTGCACTCAATGTCTGATAGGCAGTAGCAAAGTTAGAGTCGTTATTGTATAATTGTGGCCATCTGGATGTCTCATGTCCATGAAAGTTAAGAGTCATGGTTAGCGCTACCACCAGGGGACGACTGAGACAATTTGTTACATGGTTAGTGCCACCTTTTTTGTACTTGATATTCAAGTGGAATTGTTGTAGGTACGTGGACCACTTCTGATGGAATTCATTCTATAAATTTCCTTGTGTCTACATGAATTGCAAAGGCCTGTGATCAATGTGGATGATCGTTTCCTTCCCCAGATTGTAATGCTTCCACTGTCAACATTCCTGCACAATGGAGTACAACTATTTTTCGTAGGTGGGCTATCTGCGAACAACATCAAATAGAGTTTTATTTTAATAGTCTACCTAATGCCCTTGCTAAGTGAGGACTGCACTTATAGCATAATCTGAAGCATCTTCCTCAATCTCAAATGGTTGTTGCAGGTCTGAAAAAATGAGGACTGGTGCTGAGCAGAGGCGAAATTTCAAATCCTTGAATTCTTTTTGTTGGGGTATGGACCACACAAACTTGGCCTTTGCGCCACCCTTGGTCACCTAGCTTAGGGCCCAAGTGATATGACATAATCCTAACACAAATCTTTGATAAAATTTGGTGCTACCCAAGCAACTATGGAGCTTAGTCATTTTATTCAAGGCTGACCAATCACGGATGACTTGGATCTTGCTTGGATCCACATGTACACCCTGATCATCCACGATGTATCCCAAATATTGTATTTGTTGCATCCAAAATGAACACTTCTCTAAATTGGCATGTAACTTGTGTTGTCGCAAGGTGCCCAATACCTATTGAATATGCTCCAAGTGTTCCTCCCACATTTTGTTGAAGATGAGGATGTCATCCAAATATAAAACCACAAAGGAGTTTTTGAATGGATGTAATATATCATCCATCATTCTCATGAATGTAGCTGGGGCATTAGTCAAGCTGAAAGGTATGACCAACCACTCAAATATGCCTTCTTTATACTTGAAGGTTATCTTCCACACATTAATTTTCTCAATTGGCACCTAGTGGTAGCCTGACTTCAAATCAATCTTGTTGAAAAACTTGGTTCCCTTGAGCTGATCGAGAAGATCATCAATCTGGGGAATTGGGTACTGGTTCTTGAATGTGATCTTGTTTAGGGATCTGTAATCAATACAAATTTTCCATTTCCCATCCTTCTTCTGTACCAAAATAATTGGGCTCTCACAAGGTGAGGAGATTGGTCTGATGTGGACCTTAAGAATTATCTCTTGGATCTGGTGTTTTATTTATTCATTCTCCATAATCGAAAACTTGTATATAGGCTCATTAGGAAGAGGAGCATTGGGTGTCAGATCAATGGAGTGATTTACCTGACAGTGCACATGAACCCCAGTAGGTGAGGTGAATATGTCTTTGTACTCCTCTACTATTATATCTACTTGTTGTTGTTGGGCAGAGAGACCTCGTGTAGAGGTTTTGGCGGTTGCAGTGACCTTCTGTTCACCTCACGATTGAACCATATAGAGGAAAAATATCCCAGTTTGAGAGACCACCTTTCTGCACTGCTTTGTGGAGATCAAATAGACCGTAATGTTTGGGACTGACTTCGGTACCCTATAGAGTTGATTTCCCAAAGTAATAATGACACTACGAGGTCTAGATTCATAAACACCATGATGCTTCCACATTTATGGTTGTCCTAGAAAAACATCACAAACTTCAAGGGGGGAAACATTATACAATACCTCATCTTTGAAGAGTTTTATGTCATAGTGCAAGCGACATTGTTGGCAGACACAGATGTCATGTTCCTGGTTGAGCCAACCGTTGGTGTATGGTTGAGGATGCGACGTCATTTTTAGGTTCAACCTATTGACAACCTCTGCTAAGATCAAGTTCTTCTGGCTACCACTGTCAATGATGAAATGGAGTGGGATTCCCTTCACCCACATCCATGAGTGGAAAAATCGCTCCCCTTCTTCAAGCTCCTTTGATTCTTTTGGCTGGACTTTTGTGGTAGCAAAGGTGACACTAGGTTCTACATCAATGATAGGTCTTCACTTTTCTGGTTCTCAATCAGAGTCCGAGTCAACATATGACCATGGGGATTTTTTCTCATGCCAAAAATACTATTTGGAGCGACATTCATCAGTATTGTGCCAAGGTATTTAGTGGAACTCTTACCATTTTCCAGTGCCCTTCTTCAACTTCCCATTTCCCTTCTTTGCTGGTGGCTTGAGTTGTTTATCATGTAGTTGGTCATCCTTGCTCTATCCTTTAGCTTGGACATTAGGGCCACCCTTACCATACTTTGGTTTTTGTGTATTTGCAGACCCAAACTCCCATTTGTTCTACTACTTGAACTTCTACTTGATTTTATAAACATATCGGTAAGGGGCTCCCAACGACAAGATGTACATAAACTCCATTTCAGTTTGGATGTACCTATGCAGAGCCCCATAATATTTTAGGACCAAATGTCGCTTGGAGTCTTTGATACCCAACTTGGTGCACAAGGTATGGAAAGTATTGGTGAACTCCGACATTGTTTGGCCCCTCTCTTGGCGCAGTGAGGTCCATCTCTTGTATTGGTCATTATAACTTCCAACGGGGTAATTGAGGGCATCAACACAAGCCGCTCAAGTGGGTCCTGGCCCAAAAATTACATACTAATCCTTGACATGTTTCTCATAGTAATTCTCCCACCAATATATAACATGGGGAAGTTCCTTAAGGAGCATGATGGTGATATTTTCATTGTTGGAAAAATTGTGGATAGAGAAATAACCCTCTAGCAGATTTAAACATTTTTCCAAAGCATTGGCATCTATCTAGCCTTCAAATAAAGGAATATAAAAGTTAACTTCTGCCTTGAAGGACATCGTACCTCTGAAGTGACTATTGGTTGAAGGTGACTTCATTTTTGTCGACAATTGTCGAAGGATCTGGGCGAAATTATCCATCATCTCATTCCTCTGTTGCATGAGGGCTTCCTCAAGAAATACTTTGAAAGGATTTCATGTCCCATCGTCCCTCTTTTCTTCCACCATGGAAGTTTTCTTAGGCGTGTGAGAGATTTTTTCCTCAAGAGAAACAAGCTTGAGACCCAACTCTCTATACCATGACCTCGTCAGAGACATGCACTAGGAATGGCAAGAAGCAAACTGCTCTGATACCACTGATCCAAATTAATTTTGAGGAACAATATGAAGGCACAAATATAATAGAGATATAAAAAATAAAATACATAGAGATATGGAAAGGAACACAATAATACATTAATGCTCAGATTCTATTAATCACTGTCTGAAATACAAAAGACCGTAAAATGTAGAAACACACAAGCTAGCTAGAATGGTGGTAGCTTATCTTTGAGAAGAGATGTCACACACCCACTACAACAACTTAGATTTTTCGTCTTTTTCTTTGAGGAACAGAATCCTTGAGACTTCTATGGGGCCTAGTGCAGACCCTCTCATTCCTTATCCTCCTCCAAATGACCCCAAGTTGGCCCTAGTGCAAGCGCCTTTCGCATCTCGCGAGTTGGGAATCAAGACTCTCAACTCCCCTTTTCTCCAAACACCAATACCCGAGATGTTATACGGGTATGGCTCCCTCCTCACTAGCACCTATTGCATGTAGCCTTAGGCTAGGCCAAACACTAGCACCGCTCGCAACCTCGCCAGTTGAGGTGTTGAGCTCTCGTGCTCCTCCTTCGCGAATCCCTGAGACGTGATAGGTCAATGTTGCATGGACTCTGCCAAAACAATGTGCACACACCACTTGTCAACCCCACTATACTCTTCTCACGAGCTGTGTCACCACCACCCATCACACGAGACCTCGCTCTCGACGTTTCGCGACCTTAGCGATCAAGGTGCAGCTTCTTCATCCTGCGAAACCCTGATCCATGATAAGTCAACAGTGGGTTGACTCTTTCCCTGTGTGACACATGTCCACCACCGGTTACCCTCTTCCTAGGCTAAATACTAGTGCTACTCGCATCTCATGACTTTGTGACATGGAGTGTTGAGCCCTCATGCTCCTCCTTCGTCAGTTCCCAAGATACGATGAGTCAACAATGGGTTGACTCCTCCCCAGGAGACATGTGTCCATCACCTGTCACCCATTCCCACCCTTTCTCTGGGTGCTTGTCGTTATTCCACATGTCAGCCACGTGGTCCCACTTATGAATGGGTTACGTGTTTACACGGGCCCTTGGCGCTCGGCACTTCACGACTTCTACAATCGAAAAGAAACTCTCTCAAGTTTCGAACCCCCAATAGGCGATACCCACGAAGGTTCTGATCCAACGGTCCTCCCATGCCTTGGATCCAATGGTCACGATCATGTCGCAATCTCGTGAATCATGAGTTCATGCAGCCCTACCCTTGACCACTCCAAGTCATGAGTCAGCGAAATTCCACTCTCATGCCTATACAAAGGCTAAGATCGACAGTCAATAGGGCTCTGTCAGATCCTTGGATCTATAGTCCGGGATCCCATCGCTACATGCGAAGGCTGAAAGGGTCAAGGTTTTAACGCCTACGCTTATCCTCTAGATCCATCGATCTCGACAGATCTGGGGCATTCCCAAAAGGATTCCAACTGTTCATCAACCAAATGATAGGGTATTCTCTCTTTCTATAATTGGGCTCACTATCCCTTCTGAGCTTGAATCATGAAATTCGACTTCTCGAGGCTTCAAACTCCCACGACTCCAAGACCTTAGAGAGATACCCTTTCGGCCCCAGACTTAACCATTTGTACAGTGTTGGTCACTATAATTGCTTATTTAACTAAACAATCAAGTGCTACATAAATTGTCAACCCAGGGAAGTCTGTTTATTTCAAAGGTAACCACGCACTATATATGCTCAATCCCAAAAGCAACTTAGAGTTGTAGTAAAAACATATTAATCACACTTTTCCTTGAACAAACTGAAGTTCTAACTTGAATTACAGGAAAGCATCCTACCTATTGCATAGCTCAAAGTTTAAGAAATGATTAATTGAAGAATCTTGGATTACATTAAAACAACAACAAGATACTGCAACAGGAAAGACCAACTATTCTGTAACCAGAGAACAGGACCCTATTCCCAAAGCAGGAATCTTCAGCACTTGTTTTCGATCATCACACTTCATGAACTCATTGCTTAACTAAAATAATTGACACACACACTGAAGGGTAACTATCTCTTAACAGAGAACAGGACCCTATTTCCTAGGCAGGAAACTTCAACACCTATTTCTGATTTGCACACTTTCATGAACTCATTAAAATAATTGACATGCACTAAAGGCTAACTATCTCTAACAGAGAACAGGACCCTATTTCCTAGGCAGGAAACTTCAACACCTGTTTCTGATTTGTACACTTTCATGAACTCATTAAAATAATTGACATGCACTGAAGGCTAAATATCTCTAACAGAGAACAGGACCCTATTCCTGAAGCAGGAACCTTCAACTCCTGTCCCTGACTATCAAGCTTTCATGAATTCACCAAGTAGGGTTGCTAACTAGAATGATTAACTGTTACCCAAGCATGAATCATATGAAAACAATGTAACAATCGGGAAAGCATAGTTCAACAAGACAGAGTTCAGTAAAATAGTGTTTCAGCAAAATAGAGTTCAGTAAAGTAGTGTTTCAGCAAAACATAATTAAATCAAGGCATAAACAAAAATCACACTTAACACACTACAAAGCTAACGGGTGAATCTTGTGAAGAAGGTGGGCCCTCCCTTCTCATAAGATTCCCTTGAAACAAAATGGCTAGAGAGAAATCCTCAGAACAGTCTTTTATTCATCTGTCAATGTATCATATTACAATATGGAATGAAGTACGTCCTTCTCTGTAAATCCTTCTTAGCAAAAAAAACAGAGCCCCCTCTCGAATGATGATTTCCTCTTATTTAAAGAGGAGGATCCCTTCGATACAATTCAATAAACTAATTATAGGTGTACATCTGAGTTCTATTCTTAGTCAGATCGACTTTCTAAACTGGAATAGGATATCCTAGTCTCCCGCAACAGAATGCACTATTCTGTAACCAGAGAACAGGACCCTATTCCCAAAGCAGGAATCTTCAGCACTTGTTTTCGATCATCACACTTCATGAACTCATTGCTTAACTAAAATAATTGACACACACACTGAAGGGTAACTATCTCTTAACAGAGAACAGGACCCTATTTCCTAGGCAGGAAACTTCAACACCTATTTCTGATTTGCACACTTTCATGAACTCATTAAAATAATTGACATGCACTAAAGGCTAACTATCTCTAACAGAGAACAGGACCCTATTTCCTAGGCAGGAAACTTCAACACCTGTTTCTGATTTGTACACTTTCATGAACTCATTAAAATAATTGACATGCACTGAAGGCTAAATATCTCTAACAGAGAACAGGACCCTATTCCTGAAGCAGGAACCTTCAACTCCTGTCCCTGACTATCAAGCTTTCATGAATTCACCAAGTAGGGTTGCTAACTAGAATGATTAACTGTTACCCAAGCATGAATCATATGAAAACAATGTAACAATCGGGAAAGCATAGTTCAACAAGACAGAGTTCAGTAAAATAGTGTTTCAGCAAAATAGAGTTCAGTAAAGTAGTGTTTCAGCAAAACATAATTAAATCAAGGCATAAACAAAAATCACACTTAACACACTACAAAGCTAACGGGTGAATCTTGTGAAGAAGGTGGGCCCTCCCTTCTCATAAGATTCCCTTGAAACAAAATGGCTAGAGAGAAATCCTCAGAACAGTCTTTTATTCATCTGTCAATGTATCATATTACAATATGGAATGAAGTACGTCCTTCTCTGTAAATCCTTCTTAGCAAAAAAAACAGAGCCCCCTCTCGAATGATGATTTCCTCTTATTTAAAGAGGAGGATCCCTTCGATACAATTCAATAAACTAATTATAGGTGTACATCTGAGTTCTATTCTTAGTCAGATCGACTTTCTAAACTGGAATAGGATATCCTAGTCTCCCGCAACAGAATGCTATTACAAGTGCTGAGTGAGGTGTTGTTGTTGCGGCTGGAGTAACAACTTCTTTATTTGTTTCTTGTTATTGTTGTTGTATGTGTTTTCAGCATCTCAAATCGCGGGTTGTTTCAGCCTCAGGACTTTTGTTCTAACTATTTCAACACTTCTCAAGCAGCAGCGATGGTTGATGCTAGCTCACGGTGCGGCTGTTGTAGTCAATCTGTGTGAGTTGTTGTTCAGCATCGTTAACCATGGACTGTGTAGCAGCTTCTTCTGTGTTTCAGCATCGTTGACCATGGACTATGTGACAGCTTCTGTGAGTTGTTGTTTCAGCATCGTAGTCCACAGACTGTGTAACAACTTCTTGTTGTTTCAGCAATAGGCCTTAATGCTAATCTGCAGTTCAAACTATTTCAGCACTTATACATTTCTGATCAATGGTTAAGTACAAGAGTAATGTAAAATTATATGCAAAACAGGTTAAACATATAGTAAAGAGAAGAGACATTGTATACCTTTGGGAAGATAGGGTAATGTGATAATATGAGTGTAAATGTGAGTGAAACAAGAGTGTAATGGTGGCAAAAAGTGTGGGCAAAAAGGTACATTGTATGGTCCTAACATCCTCCCCAACTTAAAATGTTGCATGTCCTTAGGCAACTTCACTCTGAATTAGAATCTGAATACCAACTCTGAGCATGCAAGTTACTCAAGCAGTAGTTGTGGAAGGTGATGTTTGTTGGAGCTCTAAACCCTTGAACGCGTTGTAACCTTTGCCAAGCTATTGTTTCGGCCTTCTTGGGCAACTTATAATGGACTTGATATTTCTCTGTTGGCATCCAAAGGATTGGAAAATGAAACTGGTACCCTATCCAACTTTTAGCACATTGTTGAACACACTTGATGTAGCTAGGTACTCTGGAGAGTGCTATCTCAAGATTAGTGGGGATAAAAGGATCGTGTTCCTGTCTTTTCTCAGTAGATTGCTGCCAAAACAGGTTATTTGCCTGTAGGGCAGCAATCTCTGTGGATCTGATGAAGTGTTGACAATCCTGAAGCATTGTTGATTGTAGTTGCTGAACGTGTTCAGTCATCCTTGGTTTCTTTAAAAACTGATAATATTTTGTAACAAAGGTGGCTGCATTTTGTGGCTCTGGCCTTATCCAGAGAAGGCGGTTATCCTCATTGTGCTTGGCAGCCAGGAAGTCATCCTGCCATATAATTTGATTGTTAAGAAAGGAGGTGAGTGCCCGAATCTGTATGTCACCGACAAGAGGATTATGGTTAAGCTGCCTGTTCTCAGGGATGGCCTCATTATGAAAATATGCCTCATAGAGGAGGTGTTGATCTATAGCAGAGGCTTTTGCAAAGGTTTTAATAAAATCTGTTGGGTTTAATACTGCATGGGGTCTACCTTCTTTGACTGATTTGATCTGAAACCATGTAAGTCATTCCATTAGGAACAGAGAGTAATTGCAGGATGGTTTCCTTGCAGCCAATAGCTTTTGTGCCAAGTCAAATATCAGGAGCAATCTGCCTTTTAGCTCTTTGTCCTGTTTCTTAAGGGCACGAGCTTCCTGGCATGTTTTCTCCAAAGCTTCCCAATTTGAGTAGGTATGATTTATCCAGATTTGTCTGTGTTCCTGTAGGATTTTGGCCTGTGTAGCAGCAGACTCTTTTTTCCATTTCTATACTATTGCCTGCTCATCCCATGGCTGAGTTTGTGTTTCAGCGTTGCAAGTAATAGGCTGTGGTAGGGTCTGAGTGGCTTGTTCCACAAAGTTCTAGGTGTTGATCTAGCTGGGAGGAGTAGGTTCATCAATAGGCAATGTTTGTACAGATTTTTTAACAAATGCATGGGTTTCAATTTTGACATTTGTTGCAGGCTAGGGCTCAGTGTTAATTTTGGAAGGTCCTGTTGGTTCTTGTGTAACAACAGGGTGTTCTTCTTTGACTGCAA
>CBVK0103581362.1:0-12289 GCA_900067695.1 Picea abies
ATCGCAATAATTTCAAATTATCAGAAATATCACGATTAATTGCAGCGATATTATCGCCAAGGGTCGGTTTGGCGATATTATCGCGATAATTTCGATAATATCACGATACGTGCAACACTGGTAATAAGTGGTCACTTCAACTAGAATTAAAGTAAAAATTGAAAGTATGACATTTGAAAAAGAAGAATAGCCCCATGCATTTTAATTTTTCTCATGTCAAGGATAATAGAAAGTGGTCATTTATTCATTTTTCAGTTTCAAATGACTGAAATGCAGCTATATAGTTTTCTAGTGTAGTTAGATCTTTTATGTGATGCTTTTGATCAGACATAGATTATCAGTTTGAGCTTCGACATTTTTGTTGAAACTGAAATGCAATTATAATTTTTTTTGCATCCAGGCTGACTACAATATGGATGTACGAGCAAGAATGATAGATGCTGGTTTAACAATTATTGATAAGCAAGGGAAAGATAATATTACCCTCTTGCTTCCCATTTTTGAGAATTACTTGAATAAAAAGGTAGGTTTGTGTTTTACTTTGACTATTATTTGATTCTGTCATGTGTTTGCTCTCATCGACAACATACAAGGTTATATTCCATAAGATTATTTGCAATCATTTCTTTTATCTGAATAAGTTACTGAATTTTTGTTGGTTTCTATATCAGTATCAAATCTAATGGGTTCATTTACATTTAACTTAGGTTACTGATGAAGAGACATATGACTTGGTACGCGAGGGTGTTGTTATATATACAGGATCACTTGCTAAACATCTCTCTATGGTACACACAGATCCTTTCTTTCTGAGGATCATCTCTGATTATTGAAGCTTTTATTGCTTCAGTTTCTAGTAAATTATAGTCATCATTATTTACTTACACCAGTCTTGTTGAATAGGATGATCCAAAAATATCAGTTATACTGGAGAAGTTACTAGAAGTACTGAACACACCATCAGAATCAGTTCAGCGTGCAGTATCAAATTGCTTTCCACCTCTGATGAAATCCCAGGAGGTGAACCAAGCTTGATATTGTTGTTGGTTAAGATACTTGACGCAATTTTTAGAAAGGGTCATGATTCATTTTATAGGCATCTGTTTCTTCTTTTAAAGTACATGTACTCCGAATGGCTAAAGTTATTATTGTTTCTCTTTCAGTTTTCAAGACAAAATTCAGTGTCATTCTTGTTGAATACAAAGTGGCGGAGTATTAATCCTCGTTTTTCTGCCAATATTAGCTTACATATTTGTATGATGATTTTGAGGTTGTGTTTCCTGTGGTTGGATAAAGGAGGAGTGGGTGGGGATAAATGTGGATGTATGTAATCAAGGACTTATTTAAGCAACTAAACTATTATGATTGCTTGCTGAACAGGTAAATTCTGAGGCACTGATATCTAGGATACTAAATCAACTGACACAAAGTGAGAAGTATGGAGAACGCCGTGGAGCAGCATTTGGGCTTGCTGGAGCTGCCAAGGGCTTAGGCATTACAAGCCTTAAGAAATACAACATTGTGGATGCACTTAAAGCTGGATTGGAAGACAGGTTTATTTTTGAAAACTAAGTTTTGTAGTTTGACAACTGAAGATTTTGTAGTGCTATAAGACATGCATGAGTTATTAGTTATTTCATAATTATTTTATTGGTTTTGTCATGATTTGTGTTGCTTGATCTTTTGTGTAAATTCATTCCAAAGGGGCTAGCTTCAATATAGAAGGTTTTTATTTAAAATAGCTATCATTATGGACTGTGTAGAACCAAGCAATTTTTGAGATAATCTATGCTGTGTATCTTATTTCTAGAGTCTTTTTTTTTCAAATTAAAAAAAAATAATGCTTCATATAAATCTCGTCAAACTCGGATAACTTATAATCCCGGGCTCTATGCTCTCTGGGTTTTGAGTGGGTCATCAACATGGTGATGCTCGTCTCAATCACTAGACCACAAGTCAATGAACTTTATTTCTACAATCTTCCAGTTAAAGGTATGTAAAAACTGACATGTCAACTATGCGATAAAATAGTGTAGCTTGTCTAATGCATGTTAAGAAGCTTATAATTAGAGATCTGTAAAAGCATATATATCTACAATTTTAATCACTGACAATGTAATGACTAGAATATTGGGCTATACTTTTGAGATTGAATTTTAGCAATCATGCTTTGTGTGTGCCCCCTAGGTAACCCTCACTAGTCATATTTGAAAAGTTCTTGAGAAGGGACAAACTTATTTCTCTTTCTTTGGTAACATTATCATCATCGATGATTTTTTGATGTTCTTTCCATGCTGCTCTATATATTGATTTTGAATGTTCACTTGAATTATATCATATATGTAGGATAGTCTTTGTAGTTTGATTACAACGCTATCTTTTCTTTATTTATTTATTCCATTTTACCTGAAAATTGAGTTGTATACTATACGAAATCAGTAAATTACATAATTAGTTTTGGAAAAGATTTACTTACACCCTGTCCAACGATATAGGTTGAGCATGCTTGACGATTTACTAGTTCAATTGATGCATAATTTTTCATAAGTAGATGAAGCTTCACAAAACAATCTTGTGTTTCATAATCAACCATAAAATTTCTGCACTCTTTTCTTTCTTTATTTGTTTCACTTTACCTGAAAATTGAGTTGTATACTATACAAAATCAATAAATTACATAATTAGTTTTGGAAAAGATTTATGAAATCAATAAATTACATAATTAGTATTGTGAAAGATTTACTTACACTACTTGTCCAAGGAGATAGGTTGAACATGCTTGACGATGTCCTAGTTCAATTGATGTGTAATTTTTCATATGTAGATGAAGTTTCACAAAACAATCTTGTGTTTCAAAATCAACCATAAAATCTATGCACTTTACCAAGAGACCAAGCGAGGTTGGGCTTGCTCGACATTAGAGTGTAGGGAGTAGTTCTTGCAGGAAAATGGGTTGTGCGCGCAGTGGACATGGACACTCCTTGGCAAGTATTAATTCAATGTCGAATTTTGCAGGCTTAAAGGTATTAAAGGCTCTTTTTAGTCATATGATGTAATTGGGAATGTTCAATCCTTTGTGATTTAGGTTCTTCCATGCTTAAGTGCATGTGGGTGGCTTGGCAAGTTGTGTCTGGTTTTCTTGCTTGGCATTTGAAGGGGCCTCAAGAAGGTTGGGATTTGGTGTCATGACTAATTCGGATGTTTCCATCCTTTGATGGATAGGTTAGACTTTTGTCTAGATTTGCTAGCAAAAGATTGGCAAGGGAAGGTCTTTTTTTGGAAGGATTTATGGTATCATGAACATCATCAACGAGCATTCCCTTGATTGGGCCCAAGATGAATCTAAGTATTGAGATTCGAAACGTCAATCAAAAACATGTCTCTCACTGTGGTTAATCCAGAAGAATTCTCTCTAGACAAAATTGTTTTTGAGGGAATATGTCATATGATCCCTTCAAATTGTCTTTTTAAAATGAAGTTGCATGGGTTGGGCCTATTTTGAGGGAACTGGATACATAGAAGAAGCTCCTTTTAGGTTACCTAGCCCTAGCTCAGTTAGAGAAGAAACTCACTATCTATAAGGCTAGTCCTTTTTTCACCAGCATGAAAAGCCCACCCCACCGGAAGTGACTCATCTGTGGTGGAATAGATGCAGAGGGGGGGGGGGTTGGCTGGCCTATCGGGGCACCTGCCTGAGCAGAGGGGGGGGGGGTTGGCTGGCCTATCGGGGCACCTGCCTGAGCAGAGCTATTGACAGACTAAATGAGTTTGAAATGACTGGCTCTTACATCTTCTAACGACTCACTCTTATGATATTGGATCGATAACTCAAGATATACTAATGAGTGCAATCAGTTGCCCGGATGTGGTAGATGACTCATATATAAGGTGAATATTCTGGTTCTCCTTCCTTTTACGGTGTGGGAATCCCTTCAATATTTATGCTACCATGGATCTTTATGATATGGTAATGCACTCCTTCAACATTTCTCCTTGTTTGAACAAAAATTGGGCGGTGAAGGACCATGTCGCTTGTGGGTTGAGGTGGTGATAGTCCATTTGGAAGTCACATTCGTCTTTTACGGTGGCAAGGATGGAATCATAAAATTGGTGTGACAGATGCTCGTGTTTTGTGTGGCAAGGATGAAATAGTGGATCATGTGTTTTAGAAATACTTGGCCGCCAAGATATGTTGAACCTATTTTCAGGCTAAATATCACTTCTACGTCACTACCTTGTTTTTGTGGAAAGGTCCCCTTCTGCGAGACACTTGACTGAGTAGGGACCATTGTAAAGTTACTTTTTAGGTGGATCCCTGTGCTTTTAACTTAGGAGTTGAAGAGTTTTAAGGAGTTGAATTTACTAGTGAAAGTCAAACTTAGAGTTTTTCGTCGTGATGTTGAGTTCGTTTCTGTTAGTGCACAAGCACACATGCTTACTTTTTATGCTTTTTTAGGGTGGGATATTCTTGACACCCATGTTGTTCATGTCATATAATCCTTTGATCTATGATGTACTTATTTGTTCGATGAAGTAATATATGCAACTTTTCAAAAAAGAAAGCCATAAAACAACAAATTTCTATAGAATTTTTTTTCTCACTGAGCACCATTAAAAGAAGGCCCATGTCTTACAACCATGGAATTGATACCATTTTAGGAGCAAACCCTTTTCCCTTATGTTGGACACTTTGATTAGGGAGAATTGTAAAGTTAGTTTTAAGGAAGATCCCTTTCCTTTTAACTTAGGGAAGTTGAAGAGTTTTAAGCAGTGGTTGTGTTTACTTGTGAGAGTCAAACTCAATGTTTTTCGTTGTGATATTGAGTCCCTTTCTTGTAGTGCGAAAGCATATATGCTTGCATTTTTGGCTTTTTAGGGCAAGGTTTTCCTGATATCCTTGTTGTTCTTGTGATGTAATCCTTTGAGATATAATGTACTTATTTGCTTCGTAAAGTAATATACACAACATTTCAAAACAAAATCAGCCATAAAAGAACAAACCTATATATAAAAAGTTCTCACTTAACAATATCAGAAGTGGTATCTTGTCTTACAACCATGGAAATGATACTGTTGTAAGGAACAAGCTTGAAAATACTAGTTGCTCTCTTCAAACCCATGATTCCCTTAAGGCATCATTTGAACTTGCGATTAGATTCAAGTGACAACCAAATTCTCAAGGATATGAAAGTGAATATGGTTGTTCCAATGCTAAGTCGTCTTGTGTTTGTATGCATAATAAGAGAGAGAGAGAGACAACACCAAAGTTGAGTTGCTTAATAAACCCTTTTCTATTAAAAGCTAAATTTGTACGAAGATAGTACTATATCTTGGAATTGTTAGTGCTAAATATCACAAGCAATGTAAAAGACTCAAGAGAAGTCACTCACAAGCTTTCTTTCAATGGCCCAAGGGCCTTCCATATATTGCATATGGTAACTATGCAAAAATAACTATTTGAATCAAAGTTGAACAACTTGGAATTAGATTGGATTCAGTGAGCCTTTTCACTGAGAGTTGAATCAAAACCTAGAGTTGAGTTAGAAAAATAAAAAATATATAAATTTCAAAGTTTAGTTAAAAAGATATAAAATCATGTGCATCAATGGAAATACGAATGATTAGAGACCATTTATTCAAGTTTATTGATTTTTATGGCATGGGCAAGCTCTCCTCTTGAGTAAACATATGAGGGAAGTTTATAGAAGAACATTAGTTGCTTCTGTTGGTGTGCCATTGGATGGTTCTTTAGAGCGATTTTTTCTTTGGGTGCAAAGATTGTTGGTGGCTCTCAAATGAGAAGGTTGATTGATATATTTATTATTACTCAAGCAATTTATTGTTGAATAATTTCTCACACAACTAGGTGTATATAGGGAATGTTATCATAGGATTTGTACTTGTGAAAGCCTTCCACAAGATCCCAATATTGTGTAACAGTTGGAAGTTTCAACCACTGTCATCGAAGCATAAACTTCCCTCTTTTTAGTGATGGAAGAAAGTCCAACACAAAGGAGGCTTCCTTGATGACCTCAAGGGATCAAATAGCAAGATTAGCCAAGCCTACAACCCTAGATGTTAGGTCACCTAAATGTTAGGTCTAGGTCTAGGAGAGGTGAGAAAGGTAACAAAGTAATTGGTTCACCTGTATGAGACAATAAACTGTCCGAAGCATAAGTCCGAAGCATAATATAGACAATTACCAAGTCATAGAAGTCATTAATATCCTCTTAGGCACTAGATAATCAATAAATTCAACAACTCTTGCAAAATTACAGCAGTAAAATAATTTATAACAACAATTAATGTTTTGCATCAGCAATAAGAAAAATTACTCGAAATTGTGGCAATTGAGCATAAAATTAAAGCCTTCAACATGTACAATAGTATCCAATTGCTAGACTATTATTTCGAGTAACTTTAGCCACTATTTCAAATATGTATGCAACAATTACAGTAAACCCTAGTGGCTGTAGCAAACTTTTATAACAACAGCAATACATATCATTTGTTTGCTAAAATTAGAGTTAGTAGGGTTAGTCAAATCACTTTGAGAAAGAGAATGCTAATTCTAAAGTTATTTTTCACCACAAGGAGGGTTCTAGACTAGTGCCTGTTGTCTTTTCTAGGGCAAAGGGAGTCAAGCATGAAACACTTGAAGAAAGACTTAGATAATTTAGAAGAATGAGGTTCATACCCTAAGGTGCAAAGCCTCTTGGGCCTTAGGACCAAACCCACAATAAAATGATTTCTAGTGTGCAAAGCCACTTGGGCCCTATATGCCGTTTACCCTCTTCTATATGACCTAGGTCTAGGATCAAATGACTAAGGTCAAAACCTTAATGTGCAAAGCCTCTTTGGCCTTAAGCCTTTGAATCTTAGCAAGAGACTATGTCTCTTAATGCCTTCACCAATCTTGGACAAACAAAAGTATTAAAGGAGAGAAAGACTTATGTCTCCTTCCTAGGGTTTTACCAAACAAAGTAACATGCAACAAGAAAGCATTTATCGGATTATAACATGAGCAAGCATATGACCTAGGTCTAGGATCAAATGACTAAGGTCAAAACCTTAATGTGCAAAGCCTCTTGGGCCTTAAGCCTTTGAATCTTAGCAAGAGACTATGTCTCTTAATGCCTTCACCAATCTTGGACAAACAAAAGCATTAAAGGAGAGAAAGACTTATGTCTCCTTCCTAGGGTTTTACCAAACAGAGTAACATGCAACAAGAAAGCATTTATCAGATTATAACATGAGCAAGCATATTATCTTAAAGAAAATTACTTACTTCCACAAATTGCTATGCTAAGAGAAACCCTAGTTGCAACAAGATATCATCTAGGAAAGCAAAGCATCCACCAAAGATCCTCCTTCGAGAGTAGCGCACTAGATCCAAGAGACAAGAGAGAAAGATAACGAATTGTTCTAGAGTTCTCCACCCACAAAATGTGAGAGGAAGTGATGAAAATGAAATGGAGTGCTAGCCTTATTAATAAGGAAACCCTAGCACTTAGTTTGTCCAAAAAGTCAAAAGTCATGTCACAAGTGGGGCCAATCTCTCAAGTTAGCCTCTACAAATGTCAAAATCATGAAAATAATGGAATATTGGTCACACGTGTGGTGACGTCATGCCTCCAATGGGCTAGGAGGGCCTCTCCAAGGTCATGTGTCATCGTCTAAGGTGCAAGCATGGTGGAGGAATGCTATGCCACATCTCAACTCATCATTGGTGTCCAAGTGGTAGAAAACCCCATCATCTATGTTAAACCCTAACATGACATCATCATCCAAATGCGCAACGTCCAAGGTGCAAGGGATAACATCCAAAGGTGAGAAGGTTGTATATTGTCTTTGGGTTCCCCAATCATCTCCTTGTGCAACGTCCTCCATCCAATTCATGATAGTCTCTGGGGTATAGAGCCCAGGGAGTGGGCTTTCTTCCTATCTCTATGCCGCCACGACCATATCAATCAAAATCAAGCCCATCTGTCCATAGGAGGAGCCCTAGATTGAAGAGGTCCATCTTTCCTAACATCCAATGTCAGGGGAAATAAACTTCAAATGGAAGATTGGTTTTTGGAATGGACTTGGAGAGTGGTGCTCTATGTGGAATGAACCTAACTTTGGGACCTCCCAGAAGGTATGTTTGTCGGTTTGGCTTGGCATCTAGAATGTGAATGTGGTGAACCAACCCGGCTCACTATGTAAATATCCAAAATACTTGGAACACAATGTAGAAATCCATATAGGATAATAAATAATATATTGAGTAATAAAATGTTTATGAGTGAATAGTATGATCCTTACAATGAACAATGAGGGCTTACTTATATACCCATGCAGGGGTGCCTTTTACCAATAGACATGTCCTTTCGTTATTAGTAATTATTATTTAAGCATTATCTTATTAATATCTACTTTATATGTATATTTATGTTCATAACAGTGAACTACTCAAAATTCGTTGCTTGTGGTTTTCTACCTCGAGCATCCTAAACAACAGGGATGAATGAGGTGATCCTCTTTATGAGATTTGGTTGAGTAGGTCCATGTAGGGAACATGACCTATGTTTCAAATATCCCTCTCATAAAAAGAGCTAGACATATCTTGTCTAGATAATTGAAAAATGTGGAGAGGGAGCCTCTTGACTCTTGGTAATTTGTAAACACTAAAACCTCTCTATGATATCATAATAGTGGTAGCGTTTGAACATGAGGTTGTCCTCCTACACAATCTCTTTTGAATGGCATAGTTGACAAGTCTTATTGGTGCACTAAATTTGGTGATCTATCTCAATCTAGAGTTGTTGTGAGCCTACCTTGCACTGACCAAGGGGGATTCCGAGGTCGTGCATCTAGTGCCCGTGGGAATACTTAGATTTCGCAATAAGTCTGTCTCTCAACTGCATAAAATGCTTAGAAAAAAAGCCATCTTGGGGCTAAGATAGTTAGGGGAGCGATCTAAGTGACTTGGATGTACTACCTATAGATTTCCTCTATAATCCCTTGATTCAAGGATCGTTAAACAATAGAAAGTGACTTGGAGTGTCTAAAGAGTACTTGAAATACTTTGGATGCCTTCAAATATGAGCAACGAGTTCATCTAGGGAGGTTTGCAGATGTAATAGCCTAGGAAGAGCCAATCACAGGGTAGGGGTACTGATCCCTATCGAGAGTCTCTACATTGTGGAGAAAAGAAACAAGTCTAAAGATTTCCTCGAGGTCCAAACTTCAAAGGATGGGCTCCAAACTTTGCCTAGATAATGGATTGAGGAATTATTTGTTTGCAACAGATAATGTGTGGTAGCTAAGGGTTTAGATTGTCGCTCTCTTAGCCTAGTCGGCTTGAAGCGAACTAGGTACCTAGACCTTTGAACCATAAAGGACAGTGGGTGTGATGATTGTGTCCAACAGGTTGCTTTCTCGTAATTTTTTGTTTTAGATTTTGCATTGTATATGATGTATCAAGACTACATAAAATTAAAATATTGATAAACAATTTTTATATCATGTTAGATGATAATATATGATTGTAGATATGAGATATCATTTTTGGGATTATCTACATAGAGTAAGTCATTAATCTATGACCCATATCCATGGGTATTCGTGCAAGCCTCGGAGGTGATGATTGATGTTATGTGATTCGTTTTGCTAGTTTCAATCCCACTTCTTCACCCCTGTGAGCATCACCCAATGCAATGAGTGCTAAGTGGACTATAAAAGTCATGAGAAATTGGTTAGTTGCGGCTAATAATCATGGATATGGGTCATAGATTAGTGCTTACTCTGCATAGATAATCCTGGAAATGATATCTCATATGTTGGACTTTGGATGCCCCTCAATCCTTAAATAAAAGAGTCAAGGGAGCTCTAGCTGAATAGTTCATAAGGTACAATACTTGATAAGATTTTTCAAATGTGGTAGCAAGCTAAGTGGGCTTGATCGTGGGAAGAAATATGTAGTTAAGCATGCTTGAGCCAGAGGGGTGGGGGGTGGTGTTCCCAGAGCTCCATGTCTGATAATTGATACTTCCAGTTTATAGTGTCTTTGTTTTTATTGTACCCACACCTTATCTTATTCTCTCTCTTAGCTAGACTTGCTTCTAGTTTCTAACTTGTTTTTAGATCTTAATATATCTTTCTGCTTTTAGTGTAGATCTAGGAGATTTTGATGCACTCCAATTTTGTGCTTGCACTATATGTACTATCTTAGTCCCATTGACCTGCTTTCGTGGTCATTTGTAGGACATTTCTATAATTATCTTAGCTTATCTTATCAACCCTTGCCACCCCCCTAAAGTTTTTGGTCTCTCACCTCGTCCTAGAAACTTTTTCCTCATTCCCTTGTCCATTGTCCTTGAAGCTTGCTGTAACACAGGTTCTTGCACACCACTGCCTTAGAGATTGGACAAAAGGTGTCCAAACATTTGAAATAACGATAGACCAATTACTGAGCTAACATTTCTTGCCCTTGTGGGCGACACATTACCATGATCTGTTCTTGTACTTAGGTAGTTTAAGTTTTATCATTTATGATACTCATGTGCATGAGCTGATGTGACATATGAGAAGGGAGATGTTGGGCAACCATTTTGAATGTATTTCTGCAGTTCGATCGAATCCAAGAAGTGGCCCCTTATCTTATCTTATCTTACTAGCCCGTTGAGTAATACCCGAGAGAACAGTCTTCCTGGTTTTTACTAGAAACTCCAGAGCATACCTGAACCCGAACAGCATTAAAAAATGAAGTCCTGATCAAGCCTTTCATAAACTTAACAGAAAATATGCAATTTGTGCAACAATTTATTTGGATAGATCTGATGTTTATGATCAGATTGTTATATTGACTTTACATGTCGTGGATCTTTTTCCATTCATGATTTGAGAAGTTCTCTGTATGTTTATTGTTTATGTAAATCAAGATTGACATTTTATTTGTGAACTGGAATTTAAGACTTAAGTGCTGGTTCCTATAATCAACATTTTATCCAATTTGATTATCTCAACAGGAATTCAGCAAAGGCACGCGAAGGAGCTTTGTTTGGATTTGAATGCCTTTGTGACAAACTAGGACGGCTGTTTGAACCGTGAGTATTGTTTTAGCTGTATGGCTTTTTTTGGCCTGTGTTTGGTATATATTGACATTTTCTGGATATTTAGAAGTTTGCTTTTATCATTCATTACTTAGAGTGGGCATTTCATCATTTGCAGGTATGTAATACAAATTCTTCCCTTGCTACTGGTATGCTTCTCTGATCCAGTTATTGCAGTTCGGGAGGCTGCTGAGTGTTCTGCTCGTGCGATGATGTCTCATTTGAGTGGACAGGGGGTGAAGCTTGTGCTCCCATCCTTGCTTCAGGTAACTGTGTGATTAGTTGGAGCATTATTCATTGTTGCTTATCAACTTGTATTGGCATGTCCCTGTTAGCATATTGCAAATTTAGAATGACAGTTATCTTACATTCATTGGTCTTTTGTGTTATGATGGTTTGTTCTATATATCTGTTTCCTGAAAACCAGTTCTGTTTTTCACTCTGTTGCATTTTTAGTAACAATATCATGTCTTTGTTCACCTTATCTTCTATATAATTAAGGATACACTTTCTTGTATTTTGATGACATTTTAGCTCTAGGAGTGTTCTAGACATTCCCACTATTTAGTGGCCACTAATTGTAATATCTAGTCCCATTGACCCATTATTTGGTTATTTGTGGACATAATAAAATGATCTTATCTTACCTTTTTATGGAAATGGTCTTCACGATATGTTCTATATAATTAAGGATACATTATCCACTTCTTATGCAAACACTCCTTTCTAATGGTTGGTGTTGCATGCGTCAGATTTTACACACAAGAGCATAGACATGAATACACAAGACAATGAGAGAGAAATAGATTGCTTGATTACATGTCTCATGAGTCATGACTCATTACATAGTAGGAGAGAGATTAATAGTTATGTAACTATCAAATGCCTAATCTTTTAGTGACTACAATAATTAACTCATGATTACCTCACTTTATTATAAAGACACTAAATATTTATTACTGTAATGTCCCCACTTTGGGACATCATTATATTACATAGTGTTATGATGACCAGAGTAGCCAGATGGAGGTTATAGCAAGTACAGGGGCTATTGAGGGGTATTTTGGAATCCAACTTGCATTGCTCATCTTATTTCATCATTATGATCCCTTCCGCACAACTTGGCTTTGGTTCCGTTGCATTCCGACGATTTCCGTGATTTTGAGTTATTTTGGGCTATAGGTTAATTAAAT
>CBVK0103581373.1:0-11121 GCA_900067695.1 Picea abies
CTCTAGAGACGTGTGTTGATGGGGGGGTGTTGGAACATCAAGCATTGATGGTTCATCATGCATCTCATGGGATCATTTGATCGAGAGGTCGACTTACATCTGGATATAGTCAGTTAGGTGATCGAACAACACACTACACCATTCATTTGAGTAGTTGAGGTGCATGTTAGTCGAAAAATCAACCAATAGTCGAAGGTAGTCATGTGGTGGATCGACCAGGACAACGATCGACTATGAGTTGGACATGTAAGCTGTCAGGTCAAGCATACTTGTTGAGATGACTTGACAATTCAGATTTGGTGGAGTCAACACTAATAGACGATGGTTACATGTGGACAAGATCTTCTAGATTCTATGGAAATCCATTATATCTTGAGACTATAAAAAGGAGACCCCTTGGGTCATTCTCATCATGACGATTGGGTGATCAAGATCCAATATGTACTATGATGTTTTGATCACAATGCATTTTGATTAAGTGTTGTAACAAGGTCTTTATATACCACCTCTATCTTCAAAACTTTTGTTCCTCTTTGATTATCTATTGTACTATTTTTTCAGTTTCATGTCGTGTTCCACCCCATTCCCCAACAAGGAACACCAATCTAATGGGTAATGAGAAACGAGATACCTCAACATTCATATAAAAGTTAGAGTTGATGTTGATAGGAATGAATATGCAATGTAAGGGACAAAGTATCCATTGAAATAAATTGAAGATAAACTAGAGACCAAATTGTAATGGGGGTAGATACTAATAATTATAGACAGTGTAAAAAAGAATCAGTGAGGATGAGACTCAATATTTCCCTTGGTTGGAGCATGATTGATAACTTATAGTGGCAACAATAAAAACCAACTAGACATAAAATAATTTGATGTTAGGGGAACAATAAGATTTAATGTGTGTTTGGAAAATTGGTACTAAGGATTAGTTAATGAAAATGGATAAGTAGTTGAGGGGTAACTCTGGGGCTCACAGTGAAGGGTATTGTGACACATGAGGTGCTACAAACAACTAGAATTATGGAAGAATAGGTGACTCAAAGTGAATTCTCTGACCAAGGGTGACTAGGACTATCGTCAAGTGAAATGATGCCATCGAGTGCGATGGAATGTGTATAATTGCTTCCTATACAAAATGTGCATTTCACTTGAATGAAACAATGTACAAACAATTGGGATGAATGTACAAACATGTAGATGGGTGCCCCAATGGTATGATAAAATGACTTGGCCTTGTGAGGGATGAGTAATAAGAGTGAATGGGTGTTTATTTGAATAAAATTCATGGGAGTATTTGAGTGTCTATTTAATGGACATACACATCATCAATTGTGTGACTATTAGATGAATAATCATGTGAGGTGTGCACTCATTTAGTGTGCAGTCTCAAGTAATATGAGGTCCTACGAGAGGAGGTTCATGGAAAATTCACAAATCACCTTGATTTGGCTTATTGTGAACTTCTCAAGTACTTGGACTACACTCTACTATGCTCCTAGGAGGATCTATTAGGTTTCTTGGTGGACATATGGAGGTCCAACCATTGGTATTTTTAGGTAAAAGGGAAGATGTTGGAGTTTTCTACCGAGGTGGACCTATATTTCCTAATTGGGATTCCCTTTTGATGGTAAATTTAATATCTGAGGCCATGCATGGATGGTATGAGGACCATCCATTACCTAGTAGTATAGTATTGCTTAGGTGATGAGGTGGTGAGAGGAGGGGTGATCTGTATTTTTTTCATCTAGGACCTAACCACCTAAGTAGTGGTGGAAATGGTGGTGAGGATCTATGGATCCTTAAGTACGTAGAGGATCACTTTCACCCAAATGACATTGATGGAGAGGGTGATTTAGGGGAGAAACTATCTGTGTGTGCCTTTGATGATATAGACCATGTTTGCATAGTTGGCATGGCATTGGATGCATAGGGAGGGAGATTTTATATTTTTATCAGTCCTTTACTATTTTTTATTTGAGCGAGTGGTGGTCTTGTGTCTTCAGGTAGAAATGGAGTTGAGGGAGCTGAGAGAGCCCTAGATGAGACGATGGAGAGAGCTCCTCATCCACGAGGGTGGAGGGGAGGTGGGGAGATATTTCACTACTCCATATCAACATTGTTGGATATATGTGCATATATCATCTTTAAGTCCCCATATGTGGGGATGGAATACATGCATGATCCTAAGATGGTGCTTCCACTCGGTGATGCCTGGAGTTCGATGGGTGTGTACTTTATGTGATTTATAGATGTTTTTCTATCTATGCGCTCTTCCGATCTTGTGTACTTTATGTGATTTATAGATGTTTTTCTATCTATGCTTGTTACTAATCACTATGTTAGGCATCAACAACCTCCTTTTTCTTGTATGTTTACTTGTAAAGCCTCTCTCCAAGAAAATGGACCCCTCTTTTCTCTCTTCTATAAAAACTTCTTGGCTTGAAATTTTTTCTTAATGGTTGATCATTGATTACCCCTATTTAAGCAAGCCTTTCTAGTTTTCTTAGTTTGGTTGGAATTGCATTCTTGTTCTTGGCACATGGGAAAATTTTGAAGATTTGTTTTGTCATCAGATAATCTAATATAAACTTCTTCGTTATACATCGGAGGATTTCCCCTCAATTGCTCTAATGCCCATCAGAGAACTTTTTTTAAACTCCTCCAAAACACTATTTTCACCATCGGCTGACTTAATGAAAACTCCTCTAGTTTGGTCGGAGGAATTCTTACAAACTCCTTTATCCAAACCAAAGGAGTTCTCATCTTATCCTTCGAGGCTCAGTGGAACACTTCATGTTAATGCCTCTGTTATACAATGGAGACTTTCCCACAATGTCTTCTGATGCATACTAGAGGAATTCCCACTAATGCCTCCGGTGAAACTGGAAAACTTTCCAGCATCAACTCTGGTAAAGGCATTGAACCTTCCTCGATCGATTTAAATGCACTCAGTAATTATAAAAGGATTTCTCCCCTTTATAAATTTTAGCACCCGATCGATGGAATGGAGAATTCTCTACCCACCAAACTATCGTCGTCCTCCACATTATACCATATAGGTATGCCCTAAGGACATTTTTTTCTCTCTATTTTTAGGGTTAGGTTTTCCTTTCCATTTTATTTCTATCATTTTTCCTTTTTAAAACCTCAGCCCTGCCATCATTTTACCTTTGGAACCTTTGGCCTCTCCAACTGATCTTCAATATAGATCCCATCTTTTCCCTGAATGTTACTCTCGACCCCAAGGTTTCCTTCTCTCTCCAATCCTAAAGGACACCCTAATCAACATTCTAACCAATTCCCTTGATAATTATCTACTTATCTAGCCACACCCACGCAGTAAATATGCCTGTTTAAATATCCCAGTCCTTCCTTTTGATGAAGTTAGCTAAGACCATGAAACTGATGCTTCTACACTCCGGTTTCATCCTTAACCATGTAAGGAACCCTAATATCATGGTTGAACCTAACATATGTTTCCAAAATTGGAACCAATTTGAGCCCCATTCCCCTAATACATAACCATTTCTCAACTCATGAACTCTAACCCTCCTTTCTTTACCAAAATTATAAGATCCCCTCTGAAGAATGCCTTGATACTTAGCCATTTTTTCACATTTCCATTGCATTTCGAACAAGTTGGTAAAATCTACCTCATTTTCATCGGAGAGCTTCCTGAAAACTTCAATGGTGACACTGGATCTCTTTATGATATCCCCTCTGATATCCTCTATGCCCACCAAATCACTTAACAAATATATTTTCGATAGTAACTGAAGAGTTTAACATGAACTACTCTGGTCCAACCGGATACTTTCGCATGAACTCCATCGGTCCATTCGGAAGACTCAACAAGAACTCCTCTGATATTCACCAAATGAGTTAACATAAAATTTGACGGTTCTCCTCGGAGGACCTATATTAAATCCACCGATTATTCGAAATCCTTAACACAAACTCCTTCGTTTTTCATTGGAGAAGTTAACATGAATTTCTCTGGTTTAAACTATAGGACTTTATGCAAACGTCTCCATTTTTTGCACACATACACCGACGCACTTTACATAAACTTTATCGGATCTCTTCATATGTCTTCACACAAAATCATCTGGTGTAATCGGAGTACTTTACACAAACCTCTTCGATATACATCGAAATTGCTCCAGTCACTAATTTCTCAGCCATTTTTCTAGAGTAACCTTTAACTAACATGTTTGGATTTTTCCATTTCCTTTCTACTAAGACCCAAAATTCCATAATGTTTATCATCATAATATCATATTCTAATGAAAATCTCCTACCTAGAATTAGCACGAGTTACTCCTTAGGTATTTCACATGGGTTACTTAAATAGACTTATTTTTATGCATATACAACTCATAATCTAATCATGTCTGTTTCATTACGAGGTTGTGTCTTTGGAATAATTTTATCTATGCTTTGCAGATTCAAAAATGACTCCAAGGAAGAAGGAAACTAGCAAAGCACTTTCCATAGAGGCCTCTGGGAGTGGCCTTCGGTTTGAATATGAACCCAATGTCGTAGGAGATATGTATCAAGACACGACCAGATTCCTAGAAAAAGGGGAAGATTCACTCAAGTGGGAAGACAATTATCAAATGTTCAAGAAACATAATTTCTTCGTCGATGTAGAGGACTAAGATGAACTTATAATTTTCAAGAACATAAGGAAATCTAAGATACATGTAATAACAACCTGCATTGCAGTATTCCCCGGTGTTGATGTCATTGGTTGGATCCTTAAACACATATACTTAGGAAACATGTACATTTGCAATGCTCAGGGAGATCCTATATCCTCATTCTAGCCTACAAACCTAGCAAAGTGCTATCATCTAGAGAAATTAACTCAAAAGATAGATAATGAACTTCTCGATGGGTTCAAGCATATGATCAAAGACTTGTTTTGCATCTGGTACAAACTAGATAAGTAGTTTAAGCTAAAACCAACCAATGGATACCCTATAACCTTACTTATAAGGAATCCATATCAATACATGGTGGCCATGCTATGCACGTTGTAAGGACAGCCAATTGCCTCCAAATTTTCTTTATCATATATGCCCTTGATTCACAATTGTGCAAATGAAGGATCATATTTCAACTGGGATGACATTTTGTTAAAAAACTTAGCATAGGCTATTGCATCGGTTGTGGAATCACAACCCAAAACTTTTCTAAACTTTCACATGTCTTCATGTATCATAGATATCATGTGTGTTGCGCACCAATAACCAAAAATGGGATGGGCATGGTAGCCAATAGACCCAACCATACACATCTATTTCAAGGTTCTCTATGACCATAGGTACAAAATAAAGTATCACAAGATATGCAAGCACTTCCTAGCCCCTCTATATGAATTCATTTTTTGCATTCCACCCCCTTATATGATTGAGAAAACACTGACTATAATAAGGAGAATAGGATATTGGTACCTAATGGAGCATAACACATATATCAGGATATATGGATCCATATAAGGAAGTAGCTTACCAAACAATGATTAATGGAGTCAGGGAAATACTCTATCGGGATAAGAAAGCTACATGTCCCCTATTCCCATTATGGATTGGCACCTACTCATTTTCAAACACCAATAAGGACCAATACGAAGTGGATACACTACTTTCATACCACTCCAGAGAAGAGATATTCAGGAGGCACAACCTAAAGATGGTCATCAAAGAACATTTCAATAAGCTTGGCATACCCTGGGAATATACATCAGACACATGGGAAGAAGAGGAGTTAAATTGTGGTGCTAGGACTTACAATGAATTCATTTCCAAGAGAGAGTGCAAACCCATTAGAATAATTGTTGATGAATAAAAAGAAAGCGAGGAGGATAAGAAGAAAGTGGAAGAAGAGGAAACAATGAAGGCATCTATTACAACTACATCTATGTAATTATGATCAATAGAAGAAGAAGAGCTAGTAATAGAAAAGAAGAGGATAAAGAAAGAAAATACGCACAAGAAAAAGGAAGATGCGACGAAGAAGAAAAGAAAATTGATGAATCCAAAGCCAAGGATAAAGCTAATGTAGCAAGCAGCAGTAGATCAGACATAGGTCGGATAAAAAGAAAATGCCAAGAAATAAGCAAAGGAAACAACAATAGCAAAAGCAACATGGAAAGTAGCAAGTGAAGTTGCAAAAAAGGAAACAAAGGAAGAGTGACATAAGAAATATGAAGAAGCAAGGAACGATGATGAATCACCGACGGACACTGATATCCAAATATATCAACTACAAGTGCCACTAGTCATACTTGATTTGGTGGGATAGATATGTGGATTTGTACCCCATTCAAAACAAGTGAAGTTCCCAATCTAAAGAAGTCCACATATGATAAGACCACAATAAAAATTGTACAAGAGGAAATAAAGAAAGTTTTGGTCATGGGATGCAATCCAATTTCGGTTCACACAAACCCTAGTGACATGAAATACTAGTGAAGACCCGATCTCCATAGCTTCCATTGGGACTGTTTTCACTACAACAATGGGAGACAAATTTTGGAACTTGTACCACCAAAATCTAGAGAAGGATGCACGAATCAGAGAGATGGAGGAACAACTCAAGCAAGTGAATATAAGGATGCACGAATCAGAGAGATGGAGGAACAACTCAAGCAAGTGAATATAGATAAGAGTATCTTGCATTGCTTCAAGGCTAGTGCATAGAAAGGTAGGGAGAAGCTAGAAGAGGCCATTGTAGATATGTATGCCCACATGCACCTATTTCAACAGATAATGACTACCATTATGGAACAACATAGCCAATTGAAATTCAAAAACACCTAGTTCAATACTATTCAGGAAGGAATAAGCGATATTAACAGATGGATCACAGAGAATCCAAATGCACCAGTCAATATCCAACACCCCTTAAGCATAGACAAGAAGGTTGATGTTGCTTCACTAGATAACTAACAACAATCTGGGAAGAGAGCAGACAGGGAGACAACTAGCTCAATGGAAATTTGTTTGACTTCACAAGGAGGCACAAGACCTGACAAGAAAATTTTGTATTCATCTCCTGGAAGAACTTGGAAAGAATCTCATTATGGAACAAATAATAGATAAGGTACAACAAAGTACAATTCACGGATGATATCTAATTTCATCAACCTCCAAGGTGATGACATAATTGATTGAATAGAACCTCATTCAATCCACCAAATTCCTCACCATGATCCAGGCATTCATGGCCACCTTGGAAAAATATATGGAGACCCTCAACGAAAAAATGGCCATTCATGAAGATGCTCTCGTGGAGTTGGCATACCTTCAGATCATATCAATTTATGATCACTTAGAGATGTGGAATTCCTACATTTGGGATAAGAACGCATAGGCAAGACATGAAGGAAAATTCAGATTTTTCATTAACTATATATTATTTTGTCTTTTTCCAACCACTTCCAGGTTCATCTTTTTCTTCACATGTGTCAAAGATATAGTACATGAAGTTGAAAGGGTTTTTGTAACTAATTCTTGGGGAATCCAAGAAGACATATTTTGGAGTTAGTAATATTTGTATAAATAAAGGAAGAGACCTATTTTGAAATGGATTTTTGGCTCTCAAGCTTTTTATACACCCTAGAAACTACTTTTAGAGAAAATACTTGGTTAATTAATATTGAGAAGCCCTTGGGGCCAACTTTTGAAAAAGAGAAAAGTTGTATGTATTGTTGTTGGCTATGAACTATTTCAAGCATAATTTTTGTTTTCCATGTGGGTTGTAAGAACATGTTTTTCTTATACACTTTTATGATGCAATTAATGTTATTCTTGAAATTTGTTATTATTTCTTATATTTAATGTCATAGGAATATGAGTTGTTGATGTATACAGAAATATGACTTAGACTTTTTTGTTTATACATTTGTATGCATGTGTTATCTAACTTATCAACTTCATGACAATTATCTCATTGCTGTGTTTTGTAGAGTTTAGTTTCATTTCAACTCATCCAGTTACTATAATTCGCTCCTATCTAGGATATGATAGGTTATAAGTAGTTTAGATTTCTTTTTATGCATTTACATAGTCTTCATCTACATATTTCATTCGCATATCCATCCACATTTTCACCCTCACAACCAATAATGGCAGCTGGGCAATAGTCCACATGGGTCTCCTAAACCAAACAATGCATAGTCTAATTGGGACCATGCACTAAGGAGTACCGCTTACTGTTGCTTGGAAATTCCACAACATATATTTCATATTATTTTAACATAATTATCATATATGTCTCATGTTTAATCTAATTTCCTATTGTTGTAACATGTTTATGTTGTGCTGAAATAGTTGTTGCAACACATGCTAAAACAATTATTGTAACACATGCTATAACAATTGTTGAAACAAGTTTTAGGATCTATTCACCACCATCTTCCATCATTCTAGACTTGACAACACTTCCAATATTTGACTTAGACTTTTTTGTTTATACATTTGTATGCATGTGTTATCTAACTTTGCAACCTCATGGAAACCATCTGATTGGGGTGTTTTGCAGATTTTAGATTCATTTCATCTCATTCGATTACTACAGTTTTCTCCTAGCTAGGATAGGATATAGTAGAGTATATTAGTTTTCCTTTATGCATTTAGATCATATTTATCTACATCTTTAATTTGCATAAAATTTCATTCATTCACCCTCAAAATGAGAAATGGAATCTGGGACATAATCTAAATGGGTCTCTTAAACCAAACGATGCATAGTCTAATTGGGACTATGTATTGGGGAGTACCCCTTACTATTGCAGGGCATTTTTGCCCCGTCAACACTAATTTAATTATGGTTTTATATATTTGGCACATTTCTAATGGGAAATTTATTTTTTTGATTGCAGATGTGGGACCATGATGTGGGGAGGTTCGTATTGTGAGGGATGTCCCCACACCAATAGAGGGAGAGAGATCGACAGAAGCAAGCCCAGGGGGGCTAGAGAGAGTGGTGTAACACCAATAGAGGGAGAGAGATCGACAGAAGCAAGCCCAGGGGGGCTAGAGAGAGTGGTGTAGTGGCTTAGATATGATGATGAGGGGGTAGGGTTGGATCACAAGAGTTGGTGAATAGAACTAGAGGAGGTAGGAGAAACATAGTAGGTTTTCACACTCTGGGCACAACTGGTTCGATCGAGTGTTGTGTGGAGTGGAAAAGGCCTAGTGGGTAGACCCTGATGAGGAGGTCATTAATGCATACACTTCTATGGCTCCATATTTGCACCCATTGATGAGGTGGGATATGGTGCAACCATTGTAGGAAAAATAAATCCTTCAACAATGGGAGTTGGAGAAGTATAAGGGGTTGTGGTCATAGGTGGAGTACCCTGGATGGGTGATACCTACATATTTTACCACCACAAAGGTTATGATGTAGATATGATATATTTTTGTACAAAGGCATGGACCACATATTTTTGTATATGCCACAATATACATGGGAGAGGCCCACATTGTGATGTCATGGCCATAGTGAGGGTTGGATAGATGTATTGATGTGCCCATTTTTTTAGTTTTTTTTGTATATATACAAACTTTTTATGTCTCTCCATTTTGTTTATGTTATGATGTGATGGATGCACTAGTTATATTCTTTATTTTACTTGCTTTGTATACTATGATAATAATTAAAAAAAATTGTATATTGATGGGATAAACAATGTTTTAATGTGATAGATGACAATCTAAAATTTCATTTGCAATGTTATCCACAAATTGATTTTCACTTCTAGGAATATGTATGAATGTGATGGATTCAAAATTCCTTGAAATAATTTTTACTTGCAATTAATTTATAAATATGAATGGATCATGAGCATGATAAACATTATTCAACTATGAGACAATGAGCCAAGAATACAAGAATATATTGAAGTGTCAGATATGGAGTTGAGTAGCACAAGCCAATAGGGGGATCATAATAGCATACTCTACTTGGTTATTCATAGCTAGATGTAAGCATATGTTGCTTCACTTTGGAGTAGCATGTGTGAAGGTGAATAAATGGCCCAAGCCACATAGGTGAGATTTTCAATCCAAAGACTAGCACCATTGGAAAAACCAATGTGATACACTAGTGAATGATTCATATGATAAAGAAAGAAAGCACAAGTGATCAGGAATGTACAAAAAATGAATGTCTATAAAAGGGAATAAAATCTATGAATTTTTTTACAAATGTGGAATGCACAAACAATAGTGGATCAGAGTAGGTGGTTAATCAAGGGTAAAATTTTAGTACAACCTGTTGATGGGGTCCTTGAATATCTCACTTTCACAGTAAGTAAGGATGTATGCTCCCTGAGTGAGACAATGCTTGATGATGAAGGGGCCTCACCAAAGTGTTCCAAAATTTCTTGGTCCTAGTGTATCATGAGTGATGCCACAAGATAGAAAAATATCACCCTCTTAAAATGAACATGGGAAAACTTGGTGATTAATTGTGGCCTTGGAGAATTTTTTGATTGCTTCATTATTGTATAATCAAGAGAATCAATATTCATCTATGTTCTCTAAGGCAAAAAGGATTTTTTCAAGAGGGGTGGTATCTAATAGTAGTTTGATTTTTTTCTAGAGAGTTGGAATCTTACACTCAGTGGGTAAGAAGACTTCCACATCATGGATGAGGTGGAAGGGGGAAAAACCTATGGTAGTTTTGATTTTGGTCTGGTAGGACCAAAGTGAAAATAAAAGGATGTGGTGCCAATTGGTTTTGTGCTTACTGACTATCTGTTATAGCATATTTTTTAGGAATTTGTTGATAGGCTCAACTTGGTCGTTTGAATGAAAAAAGTACAGGGAAATAAATTCATGGGTGAATCTAAGTATGGAGCATATTTATTGGAACACATCGTTCTCAAAATGATTTATTTGGTTCGATACTAGCTATCAGGGAACCCCAAAATGAGTAATGACATGGTTAAATAAAAAACAGGTGACCATGGCTACCATATTGTTGAAGGTTGGCATGGCCTCAACCCATTTGGTGAAGCAATCAATGACCACAATGATGTACTTGTAACCATTTTTGGATGGGGGATTGCATGTCATAAATTTGATGCACCACTTATAG
>CBVK0103581382.1:0-13244 GCA_900067695.1 Picea abies
ATAATAAAAATAATACACCCATGTGTGAAAACCCTTAGGGCATGCCCAGGGGCATGTTTTGTGAAAATCAGCTTATGTTGATGCAAGGCATGTTAAAAAAAGAAGAGGAATGGCACTTCATAGTTTCATGATGGTTATGTTAGGATCCTTCTGATAGAATATTAATAAAATTATCTCTCTAATAAAAAAAAATTCAGGATATGTAGGAAAGAGAAGGTTGTTGTTGCACCTCTTTATGTCACAACTTTTCATATCACTACCAAAATTCCACTACTAAGACATTGACATGTGATCATGAAAAGGATGACTATTGACGAGATACATTGACAAGTTGCAGTTTTGGCCTACAGACTGCTACAACTCTATTGTCTGCTGCAACTCTGTTGTTGCTGCTAATTCTTCCTATTGTTACAACTTCTTTTATTGCAACACCTATTGTTGCAACGCCCATTGTTGCGACTCTTGATGTTGCAGCTCTCTTCCACATCATCGATGTTGTGACTCTCATCTCCACCATTGATGTTGCAACTCTCTTCTGCACCACTGATGCTACAACTCTCGTCCACATCATTGATGCTCCAAATCGCGTCTGTACCACCGTTTTTTCCATTCTCAACTACACCAACTCTCGAGCGCAATTTCATCACCGACAGAGTGCACAAAGTGACCCCGAACATTGATGCTAAGATTCTAACTAAAACCATTGATGCAACTCTACATCCATTGTTGTAACTCCAACAGAAACAAAGAGGGTCAATTGACTATGGGACCCAACTTCCAGCACACCACTCATACAATGGAAAGCCACGTTAGGTAATAAAATACATGTACGTTATATGATAGAATGTGTAATGAATAAGATTTAAGTGACATATTTTTACATTATTACCATCACCACCATAATCACCACCCTACACCATAAACCCTATAATGACCATAATCATTGTTATCGCCATAATTGAAAATCTCCCACATGTCCAACAACCATTTCCCTTTAAAATTGCAATGAAATGGAGTTGAGCGAAGGAGAGAAAAACATGGGAGGCTCATTGATCTATAGAGAACCCATGGAACCACTGCTACTCAAAGAATATGATGACCTTAGGCACATTGTCAACCACGTTGGATGGATGGATTATATCTAGCATTTGCAGAGTTAAGACAATGATGTCACTTTGTAATTAGCTTTGAATTTCAGATTTGAATAGTATATGGTTACGGGTAACCTTGGTTGAGGTAACAAAATAAAATATGGCAGAGGTTACTGACTTTCCATGGATAGGTGAAAGATGGTATTCTGGAAGAACCTCCAAGCCTGAAATTCTGTGACAATTTCTTGAGCCTAGAGAATAATTGGTAAATAAAGGGACATGGTTTGAAAGGAGGTCTCTGCTACACCCTTGGTAGTATGTGGCCACATTTTTGAAACACTATTTCACATGTGAGGGTCACTACGGGGCCGTTTACCTCCAACATGTCTATCTCTTGAACCACCTCATACATGGTCGCTCCATCAACATGCCTTATTTCCTTTTCAGAAATTTGCAGACTATGAAGGCATGGGAACAAAGATCAAACATCCCCAGGGATGTTGTTTCGTACCATGGGATGACAACTATGCTGGTGGAGAGTGCCTTGTAGAAGTAGGGTTGAACTTGGAATGATGTTGTTAGGACACCAATTTTAATTCCTGAAGATGCAGTGGCAACACTTCCGGCACTAGGGGAAGTATAGGATACAAATCCATATTCAAGAAACAATGTCCCAGCTCCAAAAATTCAATATCTTGATACTTCCTGATAAAAGAGAGTCACGAGGGCAACTACGATAGGGGACTACATTACTGCCACCCTAACAAAAGAGATCCACAATAGTGACATTGAAGTCACATGTAGAAAACCCTCCACTAAGAGAGTAAAGGGGTATGGGAAGATGTAACCCTATGTTCAAAAGAAAAGAAAAACTAGGTCCACGACTACAACTCAATGAAAATAACAATCTATAGATGAGAGTGACCTCGAAGTTGCTAAAACAATGGATACAAATCCACCTACTGATGCAAAATAACCAACAATGAGGATTAACTTGGGATATGATGAAAAAATGAACATAGGGGCTCTTACTGACCCACAAGAACCAACATAGAGCACTTTCGGCGAAGGGATTGCCAACAAATTTGAATTCTATATAGAAGAGGAGGAACTAGAACCAGAGGCGCTTGCTAATACACAAGAAACAATACAAATCACTTCTAGGGAATGAATTTCCAATATACAATAGAAAGAGGAACCAGAATGATATACCAATTCACAGGAGAAAGAGGAACCAAAACCATAGGCTTATGTTGTCCCACAAGAACCAATAAGAAGTAATTATGGGGACAATATTGCTAGCCCACAGGTACCAAAGGAAGTGGAACCAAAACCTAAGACTGTTGGTCTTGAAGAAAAGGTTACTGCTACAGCCTAGGTAAGTATCCCACATTCCTTTCCTATATATGCATCTCTTGTAAAGAAGAATAGAATGTTGAGGATGAAGAATTGGAAACTACAACTTAAACTTAAAATGATGAAGGATGAACTCAATGAAGAAATGACATTTGAGAAGTTAAGTTTCCTTTCCCAAGTAGCAAGTTCCCTTGTTGCATGGGATCCATTTATTGAGCCGGAAGAGACATCCCAAACCAAAGAGACAAGAGAAGTGGATTTCCAATCCACATGCTTAATGTGAATTGATGCAACCACCCAAACTGAGATAGAGCAAGGACTAGTAGAGGACAAAGAAATTACAATAGGGCAGAGCATCAATGAGAAAGATGAAGCAGGGGAGGTGGAATATAGTATCACCAACCTCCATGGTCATCTTAATTTCTGTAATCCTGATTGTTTTCTGGTTGCATAGGGACATGCAACAATTTTGGGCCGGGGGAGATGGCAGAGGCCTAAATTGGCATGTTTTCAGCACCCGTCCAATACCTTTTTCCTTACCATTTTTCCACTATTCATCCTCTCTTGATACCTTCCTTATCTAGTTTGTCTCAGTTTTCACCAAGGTATGAATCTTTCCCCATATGCTACTTTTATGCCCTTCTTACATATTTATTAAGGAAAATTTTACCTTCTTGCACTAACATTGTTATACAAGAGAAAATATAGTGGTTGCAATTCCCTAAAAGAGCTACAATTCCTTAACAAGTGTTGCAACTCCTCTGCTTGAGCATACAACTGTTGTAATTCCGAACGCAACTCTCATTTTTGTTGCTACAACTCCAATATTTTTCCAGCACAACAACCAATCTTACAACTATGAATTAGATGTCGCTAGTCACACGAGAAAGTGACAAAAGGAAAGTTGATAACCAGAAGCGGAAATCGTTCACCTACCAACCGTCACGTAGTCGATCCAAGGCTGTATGTAACTGCTCTTTTCTAAAAGTAGACGATATCGATGTAAATGGATGAACAACTTGATTCTCATGGTTTTCCATCCATCTCTTTGTTTTATTTAGAAATTAGATGTATTGTATAAAATCTAAGCCGCTCTCTAGCCCGGGAGAGGAGATTAATTGGTCTGTAATATTCAACTATATTGTAAAAATTAGAGTTTCAGCAATACAATTTCCTTTTTCCTCCTATTCAATTGATGGAGTGTTGATTGTTTGAGTTTCTATTGCATTATTATACTAGTACCTCGTCTAAGGAGGTAGGGCCCCCTCCTTATCTCGATACTATTTGTATCTTTTACAATTTGTAGAAGTAGTTATAATTAGATTTCCATTTTCTTGTTTATTTTCAACAATTTCTTCATCAACATTGAGTAACTTTCGATATCTGTATCTTTTGATTATTGACATTGCAGGGTAGTAATCTTTGGTTGATGAGAAATAATTGTAATTTCTCTTTCTTATTTATTTCCAAGAATTTATCTATAAAAACATCGTGTTAGAAATTTGTTTTTTCCTCATTACTGCAATTTATTTTATAATCACACTTATCAATTAATTGAAGTATAGTTGTAAAATATTTTATTTACCTTCATTTATTTCTAGCAGTTCCTATTTAACTTCATTCTCACTATTATTTTGGTTGCGGTAACTCGCACTACTGTAATTTGGGTTGCTGTAACACGAGCCGCTACAAATATAGTTTCTACAACTCCAGCTACTGCAACTCTAGCTATTGCAACTCTCGTTGCTACAACTCAAGTTGTTTCAGCTCTCGTTGCTACAGTTGTGGCTGCCACAACTATGCATTTAATTTTCTAGTTGACAATTGTGTAAGTTTGCAATTTAAGGTAGTTAATCTCTTTTCATTAGCTCTCGTTGCTACAGTTGTGGCTGCCACAACTATGCATTTAATTTTCTAGTTGACAATTGTGTAAGTTTGCAATTTAAGGTAGTTAATCTCTTTTCATTTACAAGAATGGTGAGGTGGAATATCTAAGGATTTAGTACATGATCTACAACAAAATTGTCACAATAATAAAAGACATCCTAAATACTTGAACAAGTCACCTTTATTCTTCTTGCAATTTTGATTTACTTTCCGCAAGTGTGATTTACTTTCTGCAAGTGTGATTTAATTTCCATAAGTTTGATTTACTTTCGCAAGTGTAATTTACTTTCTGCACATGTGATTTACTTCCTGTGAGTGTCATTTACTTTCTGCAAGATTTATTTACTTCTTGTAAGTGTGATTTACTTTCCGCAAGTGTGATTTACTTTTTTGCAAGTGTTTCACCCATTTTCTGTAAAGTACAAGAAGAAGTATAGGTTAGTGTCTTGATTAAGAATTTTGATATCTTGTTTTGTGGAATTTCATCGAAAGTACTACAACTCATTGGAAATTACAACATTATACTTGCATATAATCGAAAGTACTACAACTCATTGGAAATTACAACATTATACTTGCATATACGGTGCACGACAAATCATAAGTAAGATACGACCTCGTATTGATAATTAAATGCACAACTCTTCAGTTGCTTAATAAATTAATTAGGAAGCAATTGAAAAGTACGTTAATAATAATCAATAATAGATAAAAATAATTTGAATGGAAATAAGGTGGAGCATACCTTTCCAACTTCCTTCTTTCCTGAACTAGTCTCCCTAATACTGTATTATAAGGATCTTCTTATTCTTCTGTAGAGTTCTATTCATAATCATTCAACTCAAACTCTATTTTCTCTAGTTCTTCCTTCCTTGGAAGGACTTTCTATTTGAAAACATCTTTGATTTCTCTAAATAACACATCTTGGCTATACACAACCTTCTTAAGTTCTGGGTTCCAAAGATTATATCCTTTCATACCATCTTTATACCTAATAAGTATGCACTTTTCATCCTTTTTATCTAGCTTACTCTCGTTTTCCTTTGGAACATGAACATAGGCATCACAACCAAATACCCTGAGATGTGTGAGAGAGGGTTTCTTACCAGTCGATACCTCGTGTGGAGTCTTGTCATCTAGTGTTGATGAGGGTGATCGATTGACCAGGTAACATGTAGTACCCATTGCCTCTGCCCATAATTCATGTCCTGACCTGACACCATTGAGCATACGCCTTGCTTTTTCCATCAATGTCTTATTCATCCTTTTTTCAGCTCCATTCTGCAGAGGTGTATATGGAGTAGTCTTCTGCCTTTCTATGCCACACTTCTTACATAATTCTTCCAATTCATTTTCGTAAAAATATCCACCATTATCCATCCTCATCACCTTAATTTTGGGAATGGAGATCAAGAGATATTGGGCAATTTGAAAGCTCTGGTTGAATAAAAAAAAGTATATTGAAATATTTTTAAATCATTTCAACATGCAGGATTACAAACCTACAAAGGTGTCAATTCCTATGGAAGCAAGGTTAACTGCTAAATAATGTATGAAGACACAAGAAGCAATAGAGGACATGGGACATTTTCCCTATGCAAGTTATGTTGGTAGTATGATGTATGTGATGGTGTGCACTCAACCAGACATTTCCCATGCAATGGGAGTGTTGATAAGATATATGTCGAGACTTGGAAAATATCATTGGATAGCTTCCAGGAGAGTATTAAGGTATTTGGTGGCACAAAAGATTATGTTATATGATACCAAGGGAAATTTGGATCTAATAGTGAAGTAAATGTACATGGATTTGTTGACACTGATTGTGATGGATATATGAATAGATGAAGTTTGACCAATGGATATGTGTTCAAGATGTTTGGTGGAGAAATAAATTGAATGAGTAAGCGACAACTAGTCATAGCCTTTTCAACAATAGAAGTTGAATACATGGAAGCAAAGAAGCAGTATCATTGCAATGACTGTGTTCAGGGATGAGTTTTGAGAATATGCCTATGAAGATAAATTGCAATAATCAAAGAACAATATTTATGGAAAAGAACCCAACTTATCATTCCAAGACTAAAAATATTGATGTATAATACCATTTCATAAGAGACATTGTGGAAAGTAATAAGGTGTTGCTGGAGAAATTAGACACATTGGAAAACATAGTAGAATATTTGACTAAGTCTGTGAGTGTTGGGAAGTTCTCTTGGTGCCAAGAGGCAATGGGCATTGTTTCCCTGGGTCTATGAAAACAATTTTAGTTTCTCATGTTTCGGAAAAGAGGATAACAAATGGGAGAATGTTGGGTTGTTAGAATATTTGCGGTGAAATTCCAAGGTCGAAGTGATCGACCAAGAAATTCAAAGTCAAATAAATTGACAACAAGTCAAGAAGTAAGTGGACAAGAGGTCGATAGAAGGTTGTGTGAAAACCAACTGAAGACCACATGGAGGTCGATTGGTAGTCGACTATCATAGAGTCTTGATATTCACATGATTTGTAGCCAATGATATGTGTGGATCTGTAACCATTTTTTGGGTTCCATTCTTTAGTGTTTCTACTACTGTAAATCCTATAAATAAAGAAAGTTGTAAGATTGTAGAAGATGATATTTAGATCAATCTATTAGAGGTTGTTGGTCATGTAGATGTAAGATAAATTGGCTACATGGTTGTTCTTGTGTAAGAAAGAGGGTATGATGATGCTTGTGTATTAGGTGTAGAAAAAGTTTAGTCATGTAACCCTTTATTCTGAATGAATAAGACAACAAGAGAGAAATATGCTCAAGGAATGTTGGTTTTTCGTTTGGGTTTCGAATGTAAAATCTATGTGTATTGTGTGATTGTTTTGTCATTTACTTTCTTGTTTTAAATATGTCTTCTCTTTTCCTACTAGGTTTAGTGTGGAAGTCTATTTCCTAACAAATTCATAGGCTTCATGGATTTCCTAAAGTAATAGTAAGTGACAGAGATCCAAAATTCATAGGAAATTTTTGGAAATAATTATGGAATATGAGTGGAACACTAGCTATGAGTTAAGCATATCATCCACAAACAAATGATCAAACAAAAATAGTTAATAAATGTTTAGAGTGTTATCTATGTTATTATTATTCGCACAAGCAATCTAAATGGTTGAGTGGATACCTTTAGTATAATGGTGGTATAATACCACCAATCACATGTTTACTAAGATTTCCCCATTTGAAACCATTTATAAATATTCAATTCCTAGTATCCCATATTTTTTGTAGGACCAATCCAAAGTATAGGAAATACAGTCACACATGGAGAAGACTAAACAAACTTTGAAAATTCTTAAGGAAACCCTTCAAATGACACAAAATATTATGAAGCAACAATCAAATCAACATCGAATTCAAAGACAATTTGAGGGTGAATGGTCATGTTTTAGACTACAACCTTATAAGCAATCTACTTTAAAAAAAAAAACAATAAAAAATTAGCTCCAAATTTTTATGGACCCTACAAGATTATTCACATGATTGGACAAGTATTGTATGAGTTAGATTTTCCATCTTCTCTCATTCATAAGGTTTTTCATGTATCTTTCCTAAAAAATGTTCTGGGACAAACTATGCAGTGCAAATAGAACTTCTAGAATTAGATGAAGAAGAGAAGTTGATTCTTGAACCAAAAAAAGTTATAGATTGATGTTTTATATCTCTTCAAAATAAAACCATTATGGAGTACCTAATCAAGTGGAAGAATGTGCCTTTAGAAGAAGCTACACGAGAAATGAGTAATTGGTGAAGAAACACCCTCAATTACAAGCTTCGAGGAAAAAAAAATTAAAGAGAGGGGCTATGTTAAGGCCTCTAAGGACCTATGTTTAGGCCCCAACAGTCATTAATTATTAGTTTATTAGTTATGTTTAGGTCAACTTAGTGGTAGATTACATATTTCTCACTTTATCTCCTATTTATAGTAAAGGAGATTCATTTGTATAGGCATCTTATCTTGTGCATTGGATATATTGTAAATGTAGGTTTTCCCCTTGAAGTGGATTATTTTCGTTGACTATTTTTTAGTTTGGTTCATAACAGTGTATGTTTCATTTATTGAATATACACTAGAGAGAATTATTCCAAGTCTATTTTCTAAGGGATCCAACAAGTTTCAAATATGTTTGAGTAGATTATTACCCTTATTTGTTTCCATGTTTCTAGTTATTTTATCTTACTACAAGTAATATTCTTTCATTTACTTCCTCTTGTTCATTTCCTTTCAAAACCTCATTAAGAGATTTCGTGGGTAGCAAATAAATCCTAGAATCATTCCTCCTTTTGCTTTTTATCCATTGTGAAGGGGTTTACCAATCAAATGAGCTTTGGTTTAATTGTGTTTTAAAATGGGGTTATCTAGTTTGCATATCTCCTCTTTCTTTCATTTCATGTTGATCTCTTTCCTTTATTGCAAGTATACTAATTCACCAAGATTTTAAGAGTTAATTATCCCTAGTTAGTTTCTCTCTTGTTTGTTAATATCTCTACCACATATGTTTGATGTTATGAATATTTAATATAAAACACCTATTTAAAATAAATATCTAGTTCTACAATTCACATCACACAAATCTTAACTTCAATCGACCTAGTGTCGTATTCTTGTTTCCCTCAAAAGCTTAGTTTTCCTTAATTCTCCCAAAAACCTTATTTTCCCAATTTCTCACAAACATTTGGTGAAAAATCCACCTCCTTTACAATTCCTAAAGCTTTGGATTTCCCCCTAATAGTATCATGGTGCCTCACTTTAACCATCACACTACACATATAAGTGAACATATTACATCAAACACCAACCAATTTTTTTATTACAACACCATGGATTGAGACTATTTTTTAACATTTGTTTTATGTGTATTAACTTTTAGCTTTGGTTGTTAATATTGATCACAACTTTATTTCATGGTTATAGAAACTTGAAAAAAGTTAGTGAAGAAAGCACACTAAAACATCGATTTCCATCTACTCTTGAAAATGAAAAGGAAACCTAACTTTTTTTTATTAATACTAGAATTCCATTTAGAGTGATTTAAAATACATGTAAGAGAATCCGAACATCCATTATCACTTCCACTATGCATCATATTTCAAGAAGGATGAAGTCATTCAAAAGATTGTCTAGTTATTGTAGAATATAGCTTGTGATAATCAACACAAAATAAATAAATAAAATTTGCCTCGACTTTTGAATTTAGATTCAATTTGATGTTTTTTTTAGTATTATTATGTCAAATATGGTTACACACTAAAAAAAAAAGTAATTGTATCTCTAGCATTGATGTTTTTGTTTTTTACATAAATAAACCCAAATCCCTTTTTTTTTAACACCGATCTTAGAATTTAAGATTTCCTTCCAATTTGAAATTCGAGTGCCATCAAATATGGTAATCCCATTATGGTATTAAATTTTAATAGTATAAATATTGAGACTCCTAAATATTTAATACACTATGATTATGTAAATATTACTATAAATTCTCTTTGTAGATTCCTCAAATATGCATTTCTAAGAAATGCAGTTAGTTTGTATCTATGTCTTTCAACAATTCCTTTGAATCGATCCTCTTATTTTCTTAATTCATATTTATTCCTAAAGATCCTAGATCCAATATATTTATCTCTATTACAAGTTTCCTTACCATGCAATCATTGAATATTTGAGTCAACCCTAATTTATGATGTTGATTACATTTTTTTCATAACTTTTTTCGATAATTTGTTATTTATCTTGTCATGCTTAATGTCATTTTTATTTCTCATACCTTGGTGGGATGTGATGGAAGTTTTTACCTAGGCATCATCTATAATTCCATTTCTTATTCATCATTATGACAACACCAAGTTCATAGATCATTTGAGGATTTGAAAAGATTAGACTTTACCTACCATCCAAACACAGGAAATGTTGTACATCACTAATTGGTAGCTTAGAAATATGAAATGGAACTTTTAGTATGGCATAAGTAATGAAGGAGTATGCTAGCATTCCTCCTTGATTAATATTCAAGCCTTGTTATCTCATTGGTAGTATTGAAACAAAATCAAGAAAACATCTCAAATTATATTAACTACCACAAATTTAAATAAGAAGGTGGTGTGGAAGGCAGGGTAATTCAATGTCCAAGGATATTACATGATAAAAATTTAACATATAGTGGTTTCCTTCTTAAATCACTTATTACATGGGAAATATGTGATTTCACGTTAAAATTATCAAAGATGTCACACACAAAAATATATGTGTGTGTAGCCCCAAGGGTTAGCTTGATTGGTTAGACTCTTCCTACTAAGCCATAATCCCAAGGAGATACTAAGATCCATTCCCACCAATTCCTATGTGGTTAGCAACCATTATTCTCATGAGCATATGATACTAGCCTCCATATGGGAAAAAAAGGAAGAGGGGGGATTCACAAGGTGATAAAAAGGTTCCTACATCCTCTTTCAGAATGCTTACATGGAGGAGTTTGAGGGGAATTTATTTCTCCAAATATATGTACACACACACACACACATAGAGAGAGAGAGAGAAACTTTGTACTATTGAAGTGTTGTAAAGCATTGTTGGATGCTTGGGCTGACCAAGGTTTTGATCGCAAAGGTTTCCAACAAAACCCTCAAACTATCATCCCTCCTGGTAAACTAGAAGGCAATGATGTGCATAGAGTGCATAATGCAGTCTCACCCGAGATAGCTTATGGGGGACTGCAAGACTCATATGCCTTCATTTAGGGAAGGGATTGGGACTTTGATCTGTTCCTTTTCCTCATGCATCACCATTATTATTCATTCAATTAAATCTAGTATTCATTCCTTAATTAGCTATGCATGCATGTTGCCATATCTAAGCTAAAAATTCATTCTTTAACTTATAAACAACATAACAATAGAAAAATCATTCATATACATTAACACAACGGGTTTACCATGGTTCACCCCCCTGGGGATACGTTCACAAATATATGTCTCTTCTTCTCTTTTATTCATCATTCTGCAAAATTTGCGCTGCACACATTACATTCTCCATGCTTACATAAAAAAGTAGGGTAATTACCCTCTATGAGGTGGACTAAACCACACGAGGCTCCACATCATGTGACCTAACCCTCAAAAACTAGCTTATTCAAGCCAAAACTATTCTCTCCTTTACCAACCGACCAACCTCTACTAGACCTCCTAGGACTTTATTTATAATATTATATTGGCTCATAGTCATTAAATTCATATCCAAAACCCTAACCCTAACATGGCTAGGTTTGTCTGCATGTGTGCCATGCTCAAAACCCTAACCCTAACATGGCTAGGTTTGTCTGCATGTGTGCCATGCTTCGTTTCCTCTTTCTTTGGAATGTTTCTTTTCCTCCATCTTCTGCATGTTGGTTTTCCTCCACATCTAGCACGAACTCAAAAAAAGTCTTTTCTCTCCCAAAATAGGCCTGTGCTCAAAATTAGGATTTTCTCTCCCAAAATAGGCCTGCGCTCAAAATTAGGCTTTTCTCTCCCAAAATAGGCCTGCGCTAATAGGCCCCCAACACTGACATGTGGGTTGTCCTGAGCCACTCAACCCTAGTTTACATTTTGGATTTCTAGCTGCAACTCCTGGAACACCTTTTCCAATTGGGAAACTTTCTCTTTACCGTATGTGCTCTCCTCTACCATATTTTCCACACTCTGTGTTGTAATGTGCTCTGCCAACACTTCTCTGTAGTCTGCATGCATTTCCTCTATTTTCCCTTTCTCTCCTTGTGATTTTTCTATCATCCCCTTTGCTTCCTATTGTAATGGCTCCAGTTGAGCCTGTCTTGCTTGCTTTTCAGCCTTTACAACCTTCAACTCTGTCTATAGGTTCTTCATATCTTGTGCACTCCTCATCCTCTCTAGGATGTCCATTTCCTTCTACTGCTACTTTAAGTCCTGAATGTCTTCAGTTATCTTCTCTTGCTTCTGGTCTAGTTGTTGTATTTCCTCATCTTCTTCCATGTTGGTCCAAGTTTGAGCAGTCTTGTCATATAATTATTCCACTTCCTTAGCTTCCTGTACAATATTGTTGATGTGTGCATTATCCTCCTATTCTCTTTGATCCTGAACATCTGGGGGTGTAGTAGGAGTCAATTTTTCCATGAGCTCCATGATCTCCTATTTGTATTTCTCCATGAGCTGTGCAATCCTATGAAACTTTCCTTATGGTGTGACTTTTGGCTCCTACGCACAGTCTGGTATGTTGTTATATACTTATGTCAATCACTTTTCTAATTTTTTTTGGCTCCTACGCACAGTCTGGTATGTTGTTATATACTTATGTCAATCCCTTTTCTAATTTTTGTATGCGTCTCTTCTCATCCTCCTTCTCTGGGTTCAACTGATCACAAGTAATTTGTAACACTTATGTAACCTCCTTTCCAACTTCCAAGTTAGTAGCATCTGCGCGGGCTCTGGATTGGAATTCTTGCATCGCACTTTCCTGTAGTATGTATAGTGCCTTTATAGGTATTTGCACCATAACCATCTCAAGTTGGTATATGTCCCTAATGGGCTTCTATGTTGTCTCCTCATCAATTCTCAGCATCTAATGTGTGACCTTGAAGGTGTTGCTACCCTTCATTGTCTAAACCATTTCTTCATGTTCATTCTACACAAGTTGTTTTTGTGTCTTCTATGTCTATTGCACTATAAATTGTTGCATTATAGGGATCTGCAACCTTTGTAGAGTATCATGCACTTCCACCATCTTAGCCATGATCTCCTCCCTTTGCACTTCTGTTGTGCGTACTACATCTTCTCCTATGTCTTGGACTTTTTCTGCCACTAACTCAACATCGTCCTATGTAATTGTGATTACTGGAGGCTTCTTATGGTATTTCATTTTATTTCATGTT
>CBVK0103581395.1:0-10813 GCA_900067695.1 Picea abies
GCCAATCTTCCTTACTTGCCTTGGGCTTTGGGCAAGTACATATTATGCGATAACAAAGCCCTAAAGTGCTATCACTTTAGGAGTTTGATTACATACTCTTAATTGTGACATAATTGAAGAACTTAAGAAGGGAGAAAAGGTTGCTAGATTCCAAAAGTGCTTGCACTCTAGCAATCCTTCTCTTCAAGGGTTGAAACCCAAGGCCCTAATATGCTAACACCTTAGATTTCAATCCATACCTCTTAGATCTTGATATTATCATATCCAAACATACTTTATTGTTGTTGTAAAAGACTCCATAGCCCTAAGGCACTGATCATTTGAGCTCTCTTGTGGTGAAAGCGATAAAAAACTCTTTATTCTTAATATCTCAAGTTATTTACTAACTTTACTAACACTGACTTGTGCTAATTGAGTGGTAAACTTGTTGTTGTTGCAAAAGTTTGCTACAACCACTTGATAACACTTAAATTTGTTGCATACATTGAACTAATGGTGGTATAACATGCTCATAAATTGCTTTGAACAATTGGACATTAATCTATTAGACATGTGCTAAGTTTTCCTTGTCAATTGATGCATTTCTGATCTCTTTTATTTGTTGTTGTAACAAACTTATACTTGTTGTTGTAAACTGTTGTACTGTTGCAAATTTGTACCATCTATAGAAAATTGTCACTGTCTAGTGTCTTACAAGGTTTTAATTGTATGTTTATACTTGGAATTGATCATATAAATGCTATAAAGCGTTCTTGTTCCAGACATGGACTCAAACACCCTTTAACCTCATCCATTTCAAAGACGTAGATTTATCATTACGTGATCAAGAGAGGGGGCGGTAGGCTTGGCTAACAAACTTGCTACTCTGATCCATTGAGGTTACCGGGGAATCCTCCCCTGTGGTGGACCTCTTTCATCATTCAAACATAGGGATTTCTTACTAAGGTGACAGTGGCAGGATTTCCTGTAGTTACACAAGATTTTGTGATCTTGTGTTGGGCTTTGCACAACTACAAATCCTGAGATAGCATGCACTAGTTGGATGTCAATACAACATCCTCAATGACAATCTTAACATGGAGATCTGAATGGAATGACTTGAAGGCTTTGAGGCAAAAGTAAGATCAATTCATGTTTTGGCTGTAGATTTTCCCTTAAGCATTGAAGTGGCTAGGACCTAAACAATGGTACAAGAAGTTTAACTATGTAATGTCATTGCTTGGTTTTTGACAAAACAAAGTTGCCCTCGACATCTATTATAAACATAACCAGGGATATGGCCATCATTGTTTCCCTATTTGTTGACCATCTACTGTAAGCTTGCAATGATCTCAACATGATCACACATGTAAAGCAAGATTTGGCATCTCGATTTGAGATGAAAAATATGGGCAAGCTTCACCATCGCTTTGGACTGCATGTGTCTAGAGATAGGTTGAAGAAGAAAATATTCCTTAATTAGGAGAAATACTCGATGGCCACCCTAGAGAAATTTCAAATGAAGCACTGTTATCTCTCATGAATACCCTAAAAAAAAGTTGTACACTATAAAGGGAGATGGAGCCCAAGGTCAAATTTGAGAATAATTATGGGATTTGAGTTCCATATTTTAAAGCTTGACATATGGCATGGTTTGCACTAGGTACTAGACACTGGAGAAATTTTAAATGAAGCAATGTAAACTCTTATCAACATTCATGGACAAAAGTTATAAGCTATCAAGGGAGATGGAGCACAAACTTGAATTTGAGAATGATGAAAGGATTTGGGTTCCATATTTTGAAGTTTGACATATGTCATTGTTTGCACTAAGCAAGACATTACCAATGTAGTGAGAGTGGTTAGTTGATTCATGAATAATCTAGGGTAGGAGCATTAAATTGCAATGAAGAGGATCTTCACATATTCATGAGGCATAAATGAGGTGAACTCTTTATGGTGGCTATGTTGAGGATCTTGAGGGTTAAGAACACAAGTTACTCGATATGGTGATGTTGACCAATCACATGAATCAATGGTAAAAGGTTGACAACCATATATGCAGTCCGCTCAAATGGTAAAGCAATTAAAAGGTGCAGTGGGAGGCAATCATTAGTTGTGCTCTCCAACATGAAGGCAAAGTGCATTGCCGTGACATAATTATGCAAGGAAGCCCTATGGCTTAATTGACTACTTAGGCGATTGGATATGATTGACAAAAAATTGAGAATGCTCTATTGTGACAACCAAAGTGACATTCACTCATAATAAATCCTCAGTATATTGTGAAGTTGAGGCATATCAACATTCGCCATTGCTCAATCAAAGAAGAGGTGAGATTGAGATAATTTAGCTTGAAGCATCACAACATTGAGCAAATGGTTACAAATGCATCGATGAAAGGTGTGTTAGTTGAGAAACAAGATTGGTGCTGGATTGGGTTGGCAACTTAGAAGCTAGTGAATGGAAAGAGATGGACAAAGGACTCTACGACTTCGTGAACCACAATGTCACAAATTGTTGATGATATTGAATTGGTAAGTGCCATAGTTGACTTGGTCGAGTAGTTTCGATATCGTAATGACTTCATCTAGAGATTGCTAAGAGAAAGGTCTTTATAGGTGAATGAGACTAAATCGACTAATTAGATTGGTCGAGTTATTTGACATTGTTGAAAAAACCCACTAAATTAACTTTATAGAAAAACCAACAAACATTATATACCACAAAGTACATCATTGCATCGAGAGTAGAGAGGTGCTCTACAACTCAATATGGGAGAGGTGTTGTCACGTTAACGTGATGTTAGATTTAAGAAAAATCAAAGTCTACTCAATTAAAAAAATAACAATAATAAAACTAAAGTGGGCTCAATAAAAAACATCTTAAACTTTGATCTATTAAGCATTGAAATTATCAAATTAGTATTTAAAACATGGAATTAAATGATAAAAAATATTCACCCCTTAAAAAATTTCATCCCTCCCTAAACTTAATAAATATGGGTTTAAAATGAATCTATGGTGATTTAATAGTATTGAATGTATATCCCAACATATATACATTTAATAGTATTGAATGTATATCCCAACATATATACCCATATACATATGTATATATTTTACCGAATATATATATATATATATATTTTTCCAAAACAATAGAGTGACATTTTCAGTGCAAATGCACTAGAGAATATATACTTTCTAAACAATTATCATAGAGGAATCTGAAACGCGACCCCATGGAATCGTTCAACGCCATCGCATGAGGGGACTGTTTGCTTCCTTTCACCTTTCTCCTACAGGTCGACAGCCCGTCCATGGTCTCCCATTCATTAGTTCATGATTTAAGATTTAAGATCTAGCTCACAAGGCATCCGGGCTTTTCATTTCCCTCAGGGTTATTGCAGCAAAGCAAACGAAAGTGGGTTACCTATATAAGAGATCAATCTCATCTCCGCTGATATCTGTGCTCAAAGACCGCTCTTTTCATTTAGTGTCAATCCATCCAGTTTTTGGTTCCCGTGGCGTTTTTTTCAAATGGTTTGACACAACAACAGAAACCAGGAAGGATCGAGTCCCCGCCAAAATGCAATGTTACAAGATGTTTCTTAGGACAAGAGAAAGGGTTTATTACACAAATGGTTTGACACAACAACAGAAACCAGGAAGGATCGAGTCCCCGCCAAAATGCAATGTTACAAGATGTTTCTTAGGACAAGAGAAAGGGTTTATTACAGAATATCGCCAAGTGGGTAGCGAGCAATTCGTTTCCGAAGGGTTTCGATATTTGATAGAAACCATGTGGAAAATCACGCGGCTGGCATTGTTTTTTCTTTTTATAACTGTAGCTGTCGGATCGATGATTTGGCCCTCTGACTCTGAAGTCCCAACACCTCAAATAAGGAGTTTCCGGGGCCTTCTGGAAACCAAAAGCGACCAATCCGTTCCTTCTGGAAACTCCCCAGTAACCAAGGTACATGGTTCTTTTCAATTTTTTTCCGTGTCCCGTAACCAAGGTACATGTTTTTTTCCAATTTTGTTCTCTGTGTGTGTGTATTTTTCTGTGTGTTTTATATACATGCTGTTATTTTTCCACCCATATACTTTTGACCTCATATTGCAGCTGGGCAGGGTGATGCAGATGCAAATAAAAGCCACTCCCCAGTTGAGCCAACCCAACATGTTCTTCCTCCTAAAAGAGACGAGGAAAACCTAATTCCGAAAAAGGGAGAGGACAAGAGCACCACAGACACAAAGAACAATGCACCCTTGATTCCTCCAACTGCTCCTTATAACAATGCATCAAATACCGTAACTAAAATCGATGGGAAGAAACCATCCGAACAACCTTCAAAAGTGGAAAACAATAGTCCACCTGACGGGAATTCAAAAGAAGACAAGTCAGATGAGCCCGAGCCTAAGAAATCAAAGAATAACGGGAGTGACAAGACTCCCATTGAAAGGCCAAAGGACGATTCGGGTTCAGCAGGGGACAAAATTAAAATTAACACTACTACTCCCAGAAATGAGGATCCAACACCTCCAGGTACACCTGAGGGATCCAAGGGTCAACCGATTAATACTGCCATGGGCTATCCTCCAGGGAAGAAAAATGAACATCCCAATACCCCGACGAAAGACAAGTTAGGCGCAGAAGGAGAGGAGGAGCCTCCACCCTCAACGAAAATTGACAAGGATAAGGGCAGGAGCGCTACACCTAATGATGAGATCTGTGATAAAGATCATAGTTGTGAAGACAAGAAAAACATGATTGCTTGTCTGCGAGCTGCTGGAAATGGTTAGTAGCCTTTTTAATTTCCCCATTTGTAATGGTGATAGCCATTTCTTTTGCACTTGAATTTAATTTTGTTCTGAAAGTTCAAACATGTATTTGTTGAACCCTTTGTCTTCTGCAGAATCCATAGATCAATTCAAAATTGTACTTATTGGGTTTTCAGCCTATTAAGGGTCTGTGTCCTTCAATTCTGAATCTTAGGAAGCTCAATTATGACATAGGGGTTTCTATTTTACTATATTTAAAAATGGATGCACTTTAGTATGTTTTGCTTGATGTAATATGCTTCTTATGTCTAATTGAATAAGAAGTGCAGTTTTCACCGTTTCTGTGGGAGCTCGATATGGCTCTGGTCTCTCCAAAGAAAATCAACATCATAATTGAAGGTTTTAACAACCAATATGAGCGTATGCCTCATATTTGATGAGTGTTGGGCCAGATTTGAGTGTGCTACATGGTAAAGTGTTCATTATGGTGTACCACTTGCTCAAGTTTGGTTCTTTTTGAGTATATCACATGCTCAAGATTTGGTTCAATTGCATTTTGAAACTAGCATTTTGGATGCTTCACCCACGAAGTCTACATAAGGTAGTTTTGGATCAAAGAATTTATTCTTGTTGAGAGTCATTTTCAAAAATTGAAGGAATGTTCTAGTCTCAAGTACATGTTGAAACAAGGTTTTAAAATTCAGTCAACTTGGACTCGGACTTGGCCCAGTTGACCCCCTGCTGAACCGACACTGCATAGACCAGTGGGCTAGTTTGAATGGTTGAGTGCTTTGAGTTCCATGCAGGAGGTGTTGGGGTTGATTCCTTGGGCTGGCTGCTTGTAATGGATGCCTCATTTAATGTCTTTGCTGGGCCAGGGACTGTAATCAACGTCGATGGGTTTGCATTGGGGGGGAAGTGTCCGGGAGTTTCCCTGTGAGGTTTTCCCAGGAAAGAAAAGTGCAGACACTGTGTACTTTGAAAAATCAGAACACCAAACAGTATACTAATTCTGTATAAAACACTATTCTTGAAATTATTGCAGCAATCACAAAAACTTGTACCTGACATTGACATCTGTCTTCTATTAATCTGAAAGAAAAAATTACAATGTGATAGCTCAAAAACTCTAACAGTACAGGGTTTGAACAAGGGGCTCACCATGATGAATTGAACTCAAGCATTATATAGAATGAAAAAATCAAGATAAAATGGTTTTAAGATGAAGGAAATGCATCAACACTAACACAGAAAAAAGCTCTTAATTTAATTGGAAAGGGCAACTTCAGGAACCACCCAACCCGCTTAGGCTATTGGAAAGCTAAAAATGATTCAAGGAGGGCTAGTGAGGGCCACATTGAATGACTACTAAATTCTAATATGTTCTAAAGGTCCTTAGGACATTTATTTTCAATACATGTAGCATTGAAATAGCCAACTTGGTAGTAAGTTAGTAACATGTGCTTAGGGTTGACGTAATAGGGGAAAAAGTTTCTGAGGGGTGCCTTATTTACACGCTATTTGTTCTCAGTTCACCAATAATGGCACCTTATTATTTCCTCGTTGCTTTTAAAGGTAGTTAGGATTTCTCATAATAGCTGGGTTGTTGAATAAAGTTGTTATCAACCGCCTTTTGGTATGATAAGGTTGTTGGACCCTCTATGAGGTTAGAAACAACATTTTAAGATGAGATGGGTCTTCTTGAAGACATTATTAAGCTTTTGTCTTATTAATAAGATGGTTTCATTTATTAGGAGAATCAACAATACAAAGATACTCCCAAGACTCTCAAGTACATCCCTTTGGTCATCGGTGAACAACTAGTAAGAGTGCTAAACAGAGAGTTAGTTAGGATGACCAAATGCTGTGAATTAATCATTTGCCCTGGAATTTGACAATTTTTGCTAAAAAACTATCTAAATGTATGATGAGTTGCTCATGTGTAATAATTTTTGCTAAAAAACTATCTAAATGTATGATGAGTTGCTCATGTGTAATAATTAATTATGTAGAGAAGAGGCTATTTGTAACCAATGGTATGACATTGAAAACAAAAAATTGCAAACAATAGTTAGTATAACAAGTGGTCAAAGAAATCGGCACGGATTATTCAAAGAAACAAAATGAAGACCACAAAAATTAAAAAGTAAAATAGATTAAAGAAAGATTAAAAAGTAAAATAGATTAAAGTGTTGTTCTAAGCTAAGATCTAAAAATTGAGCATTGACAGTGAAAAACTAATTTGGGATAAATGGGCCCAGAATTTGGAATACAACTAAAAAAATGCAAGAATGTCAGGATACACTAGTAGTTGCTTCTCTAACATCCAAGGTCGAATGGAGGAAGCTTTGAATAGAACATTGTCTTGAAGAGGAGTTGGATGATAATCTACACTGTGCATTATGTTGTTGTTTGGACAAGGTCACTCGGTGCTAAGGCCTAGGTGGTCTCATTTGATTGTTGGTATGGTATTTGGAACAACGTCACTGGAGTTTCGAGGAAGTAGGAATAATCCCCAAGCCCACACTAATCTAGAACTAAGAGCATCATTACTAACGATCTGTCTCTTGGTACCCTTGATAGATGGGAGCATCAAAACGAAGGAATCAATCGACTGGGTGGGGGCTGGCCACAAAATTTGGGATCAAAGTTCGATGACCTCGTGCATGTATAGAGCCAGGCATCAGTGGTTGGGATATTGCAAGAAATTGGAAAGGGTTCATAACTCCCTAAATAGACAGTGAAACCATCCTTGGATCTTGTAGTAAATAGGGCATTGAAAAATGAAGTGCTCCTCATTCTCAACCTCTTGAAGATGGCACAATTGGCAAATCCTTTCAGATTGTTCGAGGTGGTGCACTACCTCCACTTGAATTCTATGTGAACCCACTTTGGAGTCTGAACTAGCCCATGGGGATGTAGAGAGCATGCATCTGGTGACAACATGTGTATGGAGGTTAGACAATGAGTTAGTCCCTTAGCTCCATGAATTGCTTTGCATAAAGGGCCATCTTTGGGTGTAACTCGCTTGATGGATTTGCCCAAGTGATCTTGGTGTTGCATGTAGATGTTGTCTTGGGTGGTCTTGTTCAACTCCTATCTAGTATGTAGAAGGTGGCTAGGTGCATCCAGTGAATATCTAAACAAAGGGAGGCAGTCCATCGAAATACCCATAGACCCCAAAAGATTTGAGACCCTAGTAAGCAACTGCAAGCTTGGCCAGGGGGGATAACCAAAGCAATGGATTCTAAAGAACAATATGTAAAAAATATGGCTTGTGTAGAACATGCAAAAATATGTTATACTTTAATTCCTTTAAGCATCAATAAACTGGCATATAATTATAAACAATAACTGCTGCAAGAAATCAACTCATAAACAGTTAGGGCAACAACAGTAGGAAAAATGTATAAACAATAAAACAGATTTGAACCTTCTTTGACAAAGAGAACCTTCTTTATACTCAAAACTTTAACTAGAAGCTTATCATCACCATATAGGGAAGGCTCTGTCTAGATGATGTGATCATCTCATCTTCCTGACAACTCCTAAGGTCACGTGCATGACCTAGGAGAGGAAGATGTCACACACTAACCATCTGCTTGGTCCCAAACCAAGATCTGCCTGGTTAACTGACCAAGAGGCCCTAATGATCAACTAGGGGCTTTTGCCATGGCATGCACTGCTTGGTCCCAGACCAAGATCCCTAGATAACTGCTAGGGGCCCTAGCTACCAGCTAGGGACTTGAACTACCTGGTTAACTGACCAGGGTACCATCCTCCTAGAGAATGGCACTCGCAGCTGCACTAACTTTAACACTCCCTCTTAGCAAGAGAGGCATTCTCAGCAACACCAAGCTTGTTTCGGAAGTACACAAACTTCGTCGTGGACAGAGGCTCAGTCAACACATCAACAGTCTGTTCATCTGTCGAAACATACTGAAGTCTGATGGCATTTCTCTACACCATGGCCTTGACATAGCGATACTTCATCTTGATGTGTTTCGACCTGTCATGAAACACATGATTTTCTGAGAGCTTCATACAACTTTGGTTGTCACAATGTATGACTGTCGGCTCAAGCCTTGCATCGAACAAATCAACAAGTAGCTTTCTTAGCCACACTGCTTCTCGACAGGTAGAACTGGCAATAATATATTCTGCTTCTGTGGTGCTCTGGGCTATGCAACCCTGTTTCCTGCTAGACAAGGAGATCATGGCTGAACCCATGCTGAAACAATATCCGGAAGTCCTCTTCCGGTCCAAGACACTACCTGCCCAATCTGAATCTGTATAGCCATGAAGCATTACACCCCCACTCGAGGTGTATCTGAGCCCATAAGCTAGCCATGAAGCATTACACCCCCACTCGAGGTGTATCTGAGCCCATAAGCTGTAGTACCCCTGAGATATCTAAGTATATGTTTGGTAGCCACCCAATGTGAGTGCCTCAGATCAGACATGAACTGACTCAGGGAGTTAACTGCAAAACATATGTTAGGCTTGGTGTGTACCAAGTACATCAACGATCCGATGAGTTGGTGATAAATGGTAGGATCTATTGGATCTGAACCTGAAGCTGAGTCATGTAACTTCTTTAGGTTGGACACCATTAGTGTCGCCATGGACTTGCAGTCCAACATCCCGAATCTACGTAGCACATCAACAATATACTTCCCTTGAGAAAGGAAGATCTCTTCTGTCTTCTGCCACACCTCTAGCCCAAGGAAATAATGCAAGAGGCCCAAGTCTTTCATCTCAAATTCTACTGCAAGCTCCCTCTTACACTGGGCTATCAACTGATCCTCTCCGGTGAGGAATAAGTCATCCACATATAGAACCAAAATCAATGGTTGGTTCTTCACAACCTTAATGTAAAGGTTGGGATCTACCATACTCTTGGAGAATCCGATATTTTGTAGATAGCTGTCAATCCTGCCATACCAAGCTCTAGGAGCTTGCTTTATCCCATATAGGGCTTTCTTGAGCTTGCACATGGGACTCCTTCCCATGGATTACAAACCCCTCTGGCTGCTCAATATTAACTTCTTCCTCAATCTTGCCATTAAGGAAAGCTGTCTTTACGTCCATCTGGTGAAGCTTCTGGCCCAATACTGAAGCAAGGGAAATAATAACTCTGATAGAGGTATATCTGGCTATTGGAGCAAAAGTCTCATCGTAGTCTACACCTTCCTTCTGAGAGAAATCACGTGCCACAAACTGTGCCTTGCACTTTTCCACACTGCCATCAGTTGTGTGCTTGATCTTATAGATCCATTTGGAAGTTACAACCGACTTCCCTTGTGGTCTGGGAACCACTTCCCATACGTCATTCTTCATTAATGACTGATAGTCTTGTAACATAACATCTTTCCAAACCTGTTCTTTGGCTGCCTCCTCATAAGTGGAGGGCTCTGCATCAATGACGTTGCTCAGCTGTGATATCAAACCGAAGTACTTTTGTGGCCTTTTGCTTTCTCTGAAAGTTCCCTTCGGTGATGCATGCTTTTCTGCTTCTTGCAGAATCTCTCTGCACCAAGCTGGCCTCCTTTTGGTAGGAGGTACCTCTAGAAACCTCTCAATAGGCTCCTCAATAAGATCAACTGAAGGCTCCCTGGCCTCCTCCCTCTGCTCATCTGAATGAGATGACTCATGGACTGGCCCCTTTGAAGTAGGAGCTTCTTGCTCCAATAAGTCTGTATCACTGGGAAGCTCTCTGGAGCGACGAAAGGCAACCTCCTCATGGAAGGTCGCGTCTTTGCTGACCTCAATATATCTCTGACCTGGGACATATATCCGATATGCTTTTGAGGTCTCACTGTATCCCACAAAGATGCCTTTCTTACCAGAAGGCTCCAACTTAGTCCTCTTTTCTTTTGGAACATGGATATAAACAGGACCGCCAAATATCCTCAAATGATCAATTGCAGGCTTCTTACCTGTGAACACTTCTTCTGGTGTCTTCTCTCCCAAGAGAGCATGAGGACATCTGTTCTGAACATAGACTGCAGTACAAGCAGCCTCTGCCCAAAGAGAAAGAGGAAGAT
>CBVK0103581430.1:0-42021 GCA_900067695.1 Picea abies
AAGTAATCTTTACATTCTTTACATTATCATACATATGAGCACCAACTCATAATGAGGCTACAATATCTGTTTTGCAAGCTGCTACTTGCTGAGAGCACCAACTCTCTAGATTCTCTAGCACCAACTACAAGGAAGCACCAACTCCCTGGTTTCTCTAGCACCAACTAGAAGGAAGCACCAACTACAAGGAAGCACCAACTCCCTGGTTTCTCTAGCACCAACTAGAAGGAAGCTACAAATCCCTGTGTTCAAGCACCCACTTGAACCTCTGAGGACAACAGTCCTCCCTAGCACCTCCCTACCACCCTGAAATATAAATCTGTACTATTATGACTTATTACAGTGATATAAAGTTCTTCAATGGCTTACTGGTCTCATCACTATTTTTCTACACTGCGTTGCTCTATCTGTATCAGTGTCTTCTACACACTCCTTGCGCTTTATGTTCTTTTGCCTTTTATGCTCTTTGTGCCATGTCCCTTCAATGCACCATTCCCCTTCTGTACATTTCTGTTGCTATGCTCTGCCTCCTTCTTCCCACCTCAATCACACCCAACAAAAACCCCCAGATCTCTTATTTTTTGCATTATTATAGTCTCTGTACTCCTTGTGCATCCAATATGTGCCAAGCTCATGCATGCCCTCACCCTGCCACAGTCCTCCCCATTAGGGTGTTTACTCGCACTTCACTCTGCCACACCTTTCCTCACTGCAGCCTCAATCCCTCTGTCTATGCTACATTTCCTCCTCATGTCAAGTACTCTACCTGATCATCATTGCAACTCTTCAGCTTCTCTGGTAGTTTAACCCACGCGTCCAACATCACTGGGTGTTATGCTGAGATTTCTCAGCCTCTGGCAGTTGAGACTCTTCGTCTTCTCTATCACAGTCGAGCTAATCCTCTCTGTTGTAGTTACAGGCTTCAACACTCATCCATCTCTCAATCGCCTCTAAGAATAGTCTTAAATCACTGGAAGATGCCTCAAGCCTCTTCATCTTCTCTGGCAATCATTCTGAGGCCTCTTCAAATCCTCTGGCAGAAACCATTAGCCGTTTCTATCAGTTACACTGGGAAGTGAAATAGTAGCCCTCCAATCATATTAAAGTTCACTTGCACCATTGGATGGAGTTCATAGGGTCTTGCGTTTAATTCGTCGTTTTGTATTTTGGCATTTTGGGATTCATGTGGTTAAGATTTTTTTACGTTTCACGTACTGATCCCCGAAAATCCAAAATTAAGCTTGGTTGTACTAGCTCCTTCCTCCATATTTCATTGATGTGACCAATGGTTGTGACCACAAGCTGAGCCAAAACGTGTTTCACATTTCGGCATTTCGGCAATCCTGTTGTGAGGCATCTCGACTCTCCAAGTTGCGATCTCTGAAACTCCAAAAAAAGAGCTTGTCGCTTCAATCTTTTCTCTACAGCTCTTCAATGATGTGACCACCATGGGTGACCGAGTGCTTATCCATAAATCTCTTTCGCAATTTCACAATTCATCATTTTAGCATCCTTGATGCAAATATTTCTTTACACTCCATGCCCGATCCCCGAAACTCTGAAATGGAGCTTGCTGCTTCAAGTTTTCTTCTACATTTATTTGACAATGTGACCACCGGAATATGACCCCTCTCCAATCACACAAGCGCTTCGATCTCCAAATCAACAGTCCTCGATCTATGGTGATCGAATGGCTATCCTCTCCCCCGGGACTTCAGCCTTCGAGACTTTGGGGGGGTGATGGAGTTAAAACTCTCGAAGAAAAAACTCTCGGAGTGAGGTCAGTCTTGCATCACTCGATGACGTGTCGTGGACCGAGTGGTTTTCATGTGCCACTCAGAATTGTGATTTCCAGTGGCCTGAAATTCCAAATCAACTTGACACTTGTCATTGTCTGATCGTGCCACGTGTCATAGTCTTCCACCTGTCCTCTCTAACGTGGTCTGCCACATTCACCTCCTGGATCTGTTGGCCCAAATCACTTCACGATTTCACATATCGTGATTTTGGCATTCTTGATGTGAATGTTCTTCACTTCCAAGTACTGGTCTGTGAAACTCCGAAATGGAATCAAATCATATTTTCATCTTTTCACACTTCGCAACTTCGGGACTCCTGTGATGAGGAGTCTCAACACTTGACTCCTCCATCTCCCAATATCCGAAACTCTGAAATGGAGTCAAATCAATGGTCCAGATCAAACTTCGATCTGACGGCTAAGGTTATTTCATGATTTTGTGTATCGCGAGTTCGAGAGGTTAGGGAACCCCTTTCCTTTGACTTTCCAGTCAGTGAAAGGATGATCTTTTGCCATGTATCCTTCCTGGATCGACGATCCATTTTTGTCCTCGATCCAACGGTTGAGATTATATCGTGGTTTATCATATCATGATTTTTCATTTCGCGACTTCGAGACTCCTGTAGTAAGAGTTCTTGACATCCCCAACTCCCAGTATCTGAAATTGTCTCATGCTTTCAGGATTTCAGCATTTCGCATTTCGCGATTTCGGCATTCTTATCGTGAGTTGCTTCCTTGACTTCTCCAATGCCAGGTCTGATCTTTCCATGCAATTATCCCTGCGTTGTTGATCTTCCTTTCCTGCATGTTTGCTATCAAATAAACAAGCACACTCTTGCACTCTTCGAGCACCTCTGCACTATCTCTTCTGAGCTTACCTTGTCCCTGTTTTTCCATCGTTGCATACTCTGATCTTGCCATCAATGACAAGCACACCTGCCTATAAACATGCCAACAAGGTTCTCAAATACCCTACCTATGACAAGGAGCTCTATGCCTTAGTACAAGTTATCAAAAAGTGGAAGCACTATATGATGGGAAAGGAGACCATCATCCACATAGATCACCAGCCACTATAGTATTTGCAGGCCCAAAGTAAGCTACAACAAACCATGAATTACAAGTGGATGGATTTTTTACAAAAAATTCATTTGGTCATAAAGTATAAGAAAGGTAGAAAAAATAAGTTGGCAGATATTCTTTCACGACCACCCACATCGAAGATTACATCTTTGGGAACTATGATGTACATGGATCCTTTTTCCCATGGTGCATATAAATAGGCATACACAGAAGATGAGGACTTTAAGGACATGTTTCAGAAGCTAAATGGATAAATTCATATAGAAGAAGGTGATGGAAAGGATGACTATCATTTCCAGAATGGTTTACTCTACAATATCAACAAGCTTAGTAGAGAGGATCATAGAGGCTCACACCTCTAAGGTTACTGGACATTTTGGTGTTGGGAAGACAGTTTCCAACTTACAGAGGTATGTGTATTGGCCAAGAATGCAAGAAGATGTAGCACAGTGTAACAAAGGATGTACACTTTGTTGTACAAGAAATCCTAGCAACATGAAGCAAGGTCTATACCATCCCTTACTTGTACCATCCCTTACCTGTACTATCCCTTACATGTACCCACTCAACCTTGAGAAAGAATTTCCATGGATTTTGTGAATGGTTGTAGATTATCAAAGAGGCTCACACCTCTAAGGTTGTGGGACATTTTGGTGTTGGAAAGACAATTTCCAACTTACAGAGATATGTCTATTGGCCTACAATGCAAGAAGATGTAGCATGGTATAATAGAGGATGTATACTTTGTTGTACAAGAAATCCCAGCAACATGAAGCAAGGTCTATACCATCAAATACCTGTACCATCCTTTACATGTACCCACTTGATTGTGAGAAAGAATTTCCATGGATTTTGTGGGAGTTTTACCAACCACATGGAAGGGAAATGACCATTTATTTTTGGTAGTTGATAGGTTTAGAAAAATTTGCATTCACATTCCTTGTAAAAAGACCATCAAGGGACAGGAAGTAGCAAACTTGTTATTTGAACAGGTTTGGGTTCACTTTGGGATACCAAGGAGAATCATCTCAGATAGGGATACCATATTTCTCAATGCATGTTGGAAAACATTGTGCGAGAAGATGGGCACTAAGTTGAAGAGGTCTAAAACATTCCATCCACAAATGGATGGGTAGACAGAAGTAGTCAATAATAATTTGGTGCAGCTTTTGAGGGGTTACAATCAGAAACATCCAAATAACCAGGATGAAAATTTGATCTATATACAACACTCTTATAACATAGAAATCCACACTTCTACTGTTAAGTCACCTTTTGAAAGTCACCTTTTGAAATGCATATTAGTCCAGATTCATGCCACTTAGTAGTTGAGCATACAATTAAGGTAACTGCGCATTAATCTATCATCAATATCAACAAAGATAAACATTCATCCATATTAAAGACAAGAATTAACACAATACAGACATGAATAATCATCCAACAACACAATTATGGCATTCTTATTGTGCTTTTTGATACAATGGATGTTCAATATACAATATTCTTCTTAAATTGATAGCTTCTTTACACACACAAAAACCTACAACAACAACAACTACTCAGAATCATCCTCGAACTTCACGAATCTTTTACATATTATGCCTTTTTCTCAGGTTTGTTTTCCAGCTCATAATGAGTTGGCTACCACTCATGCTCAGTTTGTGACAGCTCATTATGAGATGGATACAACTCATGCTCAAATAGTTTTCCCATGTTTTACGTTAGATGGTCTTTCTTATCCCTCATCTTCTCCTCTCTCTTCTCTCTTCATTCTTGATCTTATTGATCATGCACCTTTTCCCTATACCTCATCTCTTCTCACTCTTATTTTCCCAAAATTTCCTTCCCAATCAGCCCCCAACACTCACCCATGGCTCGTCTTGAGCCACTTAGACCTGTTGTGTCATGCTCCTCTATTCCTTAATGAATTTCTAGAGACTTGCCTTAATTGTTTGTACTACTACTATGATATATGCTTCCTTGTTCACAATTTCCTCCATCGCCTGCATTGTCAAACTAGTCAGTTTGGCCTCGGTGTCTTGTGTTGTTAATGTCCTGATGATTTGCATGGTAGCTAGTTCTTCTAGTACCTCGAGGGATTCGTCCTGTTGTGGTCACAAATCTTGTGTGATCTTTTGTTGTTCTTCCTTCAGTTATTCCACTGTAAGGTTTAGTTTCTTGTTAGCCAAGAGTGTTGTCATTCTTTTTTGTTGGTGGGAAATTATTTATGCACTTCATGACCTGATTCACTTATTCCTATGTGATCCTTATTTTCTCTTCCAGTGCTTGCAGCTCTGGGTTGTTCATAGGCTCTATCCACATGTGTGTACCTTCATCGGACATCTTTATGAATTCCTATTCCAATATTTTTATCTTCGCCACCATTGCCTATGCATTCCATTCCCTTTTTTATCTCTCTTCTAGTGGTGTCCCTGGTGTTGTGCGCACTTCCAACTTCATGATATTCATGTGAAGGCCTTTGATAGCCTCACTAATATTTACTACTTATTCCTCTACCATGGCCTCTACCACCATTGGTACTTTGGGGACATCCTTGTATAATTTTTGGATCACGGCCTGGACTTTCTATGCCATCTGTTCGGCTTCCTCCTTCTCCTTCAAGGATTTGGCAGCCTTTGCTTCAGCCTCAACTTTGTCATTTAAGGATTTCTAAGCCTTTTCTTCCTGTTCACTCTTTTTTTTCCTGGATTTCTTTGCATGTCCCTCTGCTTCTCTCTTCTCCTTTTTTTGTGAGTTCCACTCACTATTCTAGTGCGCACTTTTCTTGTAGCACAGTGGTGTATTGCTTCTGCAATTTCTCCTTCTCAGCTTCTGCTTCATCCAATTCATTGGTTGTGGTGTATACCCAAAAATGTAGTTCCTACATGATCCTTGTGTGTAAACCTTGTAATAAATCCATTGGCATCTGGGAGACAACTAAGTCCATGTGACATAGTCCTTGCAGATTCTCTTGTACTTTGGGGTTGGGTAACCCGGATGTCTCTACTGGGATTTTGAGAAATATGCACTCTGTTGTCAATTGTGTTGATACCACGGTCTATGCTTCCTCTAATGTTCCTTCTTGGTATATTCCTACTCCTTGCATAGGTGTCAATCAGACTGTCTCTAGTAACTGTTGTAGCCTCAAGCATTGGTTTTTCACCTTCATTTGTAGTGCTTCTTGTTTCTTTGTAGTATCTTTGATGACTTCTTCCACAACATCCCTTAGCTGGTATCCAATTATGTTCATGTCATCATTTGTTAGTGTGTAGACGACTTGTGGATTTTGAGCCTTCTGCTTCTTCCACGTAAATGAACTTATGCTTTGGTCTTATTATTTCCTCCCTGTTTGAGGTATGGGTTGTGGAGGTTCATTTGTTTTCTAGGTGCATCCTTTGTGTCATTTCCTGAAGGTTTCATTTATACATCTTTGTTTTATGTCGCTTTGATGTTCCCCCCATGTGTCGTCGCATCCCCTTTTCCTGGTACCTTCCAGTATGGATCCCAATATTTTGTTCATCTTATATTTCATTTGGGCCCAATCCTCCCTTGGATCTTTCATGGCTTTGATTCACATATGGTGCCTATTTGTGTGAAATTACGCAACTGGGTCATATCCCTCCACCAGTTTTGGTGACATGCATGATACGTTATGGATGCTATGTCGAATTATTTAAGCATAGAAAAACAATTCTATGTTGTTTTCCATCTGCATCCTTTTATTTGTTGAAAACCATAAATTCTGGTATTTTTCCACTACGCATGGCTTCCCCCGCAGCCCTAAGAACTGTGCGTCCTCCAGCTCATCCCATGTTGTGAAGGAAATCAAAATTAGGAGCCAAGGGTAGTGAAACTCCATCCCATTATCTTGGCCTTCTTCATAGCCCAGAAGGAATTGGTTCAGTAAGAATGGTGCCCAACTCATTTGATGAAGACCCCCAACCCTCTATCGGCCCTCGGGTCAAGGTCCACTACAGGATCATTCGATTTCCCCTTGAGCTGAAATGGCTCTTTTGATTCCCTGCTGGAATCTTTGTTTATCGATCCAGAGGTCGTTTCGGCAACTCCCCTGTGCAAACAGCACTAGGAGCGAGCTCCACCTTCTCTGAGTGACCACAACACTATGACCAAGGCCTATTCCCAAAGGTGCTTGTTGCAACTCACAATCTCGCAAGTTCGTGAGTCGAAACCCCTGACTCTTCCTTCCCAATCTCACAATACCTGAGATCCCAAAATGGGTATAGCTCCCTTCTGTGAGCGCCCTCTACGCATGACCGCCGGCTAGGCTAAGTGTTAGCACCCTTCGCGACTTCGCAAGTCGAAGGGTTCAACCTTCGTGCTCTTCCTGTGTGAACCTCCGAGACTTGAAAATTAGCAAGGGTTGACCTTCCCTTCATACTTCTCGCAACTCACCACTTCGCGAGTTGTAGCATCGAGCTCCCATGCTCTTATCTCGTGAATCTCCAAGGCGCAAGAAGTCAACAGAGTGTTGACTCCTTTCCTCCTGGCGACACGTGTCCACCTGTCAACCATGCAGGCCCCACCTTGTGCTTCTGCCATGTGTCTCTCATGCCCAGCTTAGGCACTTCACAACTTCACTTCCCAAAATGCTACCTCCTTTGTATCCCGACACCCGAAGTGTCGAGATCCCGAACTCCTCGTTACTCCCTATCACAACTCATGACTTCAGGACTTTCGGGACAAAAGTCTCGAATCTCCAACTATCGAAACCTGAAATGGTGAATTCTGACTTGTTATTAATGCCGGCCCCACAACAAAACTTCTCGCCCTATCGGGACTTCACACTTCACGATTTCGTGAATCTTGGTGCAAGGTTTTCGGTCCTTCAACTCGCGAATCCTCGAAGTGAGAATTCATGAGTGATCCAACGACTCCTGTCAACTTGGATCCTACTTTCCAATCTCTCCTGGGCTTGCACTTGAAGAATACTTGTTGTAACTTCCCTGCTCCTCTGCAAGATCTGACGGCTCTCAGAATTTTGTGAATTCTCCACGGAGAATTCATATCATCCAATTCCTCCTTGATAACTCCTACGAAATGAATAGGGTATTCCTTCACGGAACTTGTCCACTTAAAAAACAACTTTTCTACGCTTCCTTCCAACACTTCAAGGCACTATCCCTCTTGAGCTTTTCTTCACAGCTCGAGTCTTCAAGAAGACTCATGCATGCACTCCTTGTAGCAACCCTTCAAATACTTTCAAGTATTGAATTATTCGACTCTGAGCACTCTTTCTGGGGTAGCAGTCTTTCAACAATTCCCTCAGGTTGTAAGCTTTGAGACTTCACTCGGCCTGCGCACACCTTGCACGGATCCTGTGCTTAATTTGCACTTCCGCAAGAATGAGAACAATGTTATCCCTCCTGAGCTTTCAGAGATAAAAACTCTGAACCCTTGTCAATGCACTCCTTGCAGACAAACTCCACTACACTCCTTGCAGGGATTTTACTCACTCAGGTTGAGAAACAATTGAAACTCATTCCTTACTCTCTCTCTCAGATTTCAAACATTCAACAAGAAATCATTCATACATAGCATAACAACAAATGTACAATAGAAAGAGTAAAACAACCATGAGCATAACATTCAACATGCATACACAGAAAGTATTAGAATAGCATGAGTCTGAGTCAAAACTTCATATATTAATCTCAGAAATTTTGTACACGGCCTCTTCTACACAACTCTCTGCTTCTTCTCCTATATGCTCTATGCTCGATTGATCATGCTAATGTTACAATGATACAAGACGAGGGTGTCTATAGTTGGTTTTCCCTCCTATGCTCTAAACTGTCTAATCTGCATTTAAATCTACTTACTCACATTAATTATGTATTAATGCCTTCACCTACTACAGATGAGAGCGGATTGCTCAAGATATGTTTACAATATCTAAGTGTGCTTCCTATTAACTATTACATTAACATCCACACATTTATTTCAAAACATCTCAAAACACTTTTGCAATGTGCTGAAATGCGACGATGCTTGTCCTAGCTGTCTTCTGCCTCTGCGCTTGCTTGTTGTTGGCGATGCTCCTACATCATCATTGAGTTCCTTCTACACATTTCTTTATGGTATCTATTACCCATGTTGGGACTTGATGCTTTATGCACTTCTGTAGCAGCTTTCATGCTATCATCTATGTCGTTATTTGAATGGTTGTGTCATAGATATTTTTCACATCCAAGCCATGCACCCCATTAACCGTGTGAAACTCCACTCGCATAGTGATCCGTCAAGATTTTTCGAATGACTTATGGTTGAGTTTTTTATTTGCATGCATTAATTAACCATTGAGAAACTTAGCGAAATAACAAGAAAAGAAAAGGAATTATACAGCCATATAAATATATGTAGATCTGAAATGAAATGAAAGACAGCAAACCATAATACATAGGTTGATAACGGAGTTCGGCACAACTTTGCCTACGTCTCCGGGCCTTTTCTCTATGGGGAAGGCTTCTTTATTTCTGTTCGAAATCTCTATAGTACATCATTGTCATGTCGAATGGCTACAAGACTGATCTGGTCATGTTCGGCCAGATCTCTAGAACCATGCACAAAAAACGGCACTCAAAACGGACGTCTGGAGCTCTCAGAAATGGTCCGACAGCATCACCTCCTCAACAACTTCCCTGCCTCAAACTGGCTTTGACTTGGCTTCTCCTCAGCATCTCTGCTCTGAATGCTCTCAAAATCTATCCAAAATCTCTCTCCTTGGCCTCAAAATGGTCTTGGTTAAATAGTTGGGAAGTTAGTTATCCATCTCCAACTTCCTCCACTAATTTAGGCTTCAAAAATGTCTAATAACGCCCAAAAATGGATAAAAACCATTAACAATTGGGTTAATTACATTAAAATAGCAAAAAGGTGGTTGAAAACCCACTTTATAACTATAAAATAGTTAAATTTGGGCACTAGCCCCCCCTTGGCCCAGCGCGTGCCCCTTTTCTCGATCACATGAGCTCCATGTGGCCACGCGCTAGCGCGGGCCACCCCTTTTTTGCTAGCATTGTTCACATGGTGACTGCCCATAGGGCCACGGGCTATGCGCCAACCATTGTATAACCATTACAACAAAATTTTAAACTGTGGGTACAACACTTAAAACACCCGCGTGCATTGTATAAAGGGCACAGTCATACGACTGTGGGTTTTACATAACACTCCGCGCTGTTGTGTAAAGGTATGGACATGTAATAAGACCTTGGGTTGGGGCTAAGCCCCGGCCTGACCCCCCCTTCCATCCAAACAAAAAACACAATTAAATATAGTTCTGCCCAATTACATAACAAGGCATATACAGTGGTCTAATGGTCGGAGTATTGTTACGAAGGCGCTGGCAGTGGGGAGGTCCGAGGTTCGAATCCCCCGAGCTCCAAAAACTTTTGACATAGCCCTCATTGACTAAAACCGGGGTGCCACGTGGCAGCCCGTGATTGGGCCACGTGGCACCCTTACATCCAACCGATGCATGCCACGTGTTGACCGATGATTCATCCACGTCAACCAACCAGGATATGCCACATGTCCATCGTTGATTCACCCACGTTATCTGCCACGTCAACTCACCATATGGTCCAGTCATCATGCCATGTCAGTTGCTGACGTCACCCGTGCCACGTGTCACCCTTCCAGTGGTGACACATGTCACTTTAGGATTGGTCCAACCGTACGCTAAAAATGCCAAATCTGCCTGACACGTGTCACTACCTGAGGCTGCCATGTGTCCTGTACGGACCTGCCACGTGGCATATTCTGGTGATTCCATGTGTCCTGTACAGACCTACCACGTGTCGTCTCCTGGTGCTGCCACGTGTTCTGTACGGACTGCACAGTCAGCAAAATTTTTTGCTTATTTGACTTTTCGGATAGAATGCGATATCTTCTCCATACGGACTCCATTTGACAAAGTAAATATACCACCAGAATTAGGAAGACGAGCCAGACACAATGGTGTTGATTTTGTCGGATTCCGAGCACTTTCATTTTTTAGCATTTTTCATGCCCTGTCAGGCTTCTGAATCCAATTTTGGATCACACCTCCCAACAATAAGACCTTTTGGTCCCCAAAAGGTTACTGACCACTCAAAAAGCTTGGGATAGGCCACCCAGCTTGCTCTGGATCCAATTACATTAATGGAAGAAAAATACACTGAAGCTGAGACATCCACTTATGGCAGAACCAAGTGACTGGTCTCTTTCCTTCACGATGTTCTTCTTGCTTCGTTGGTAATCCTTCCTCCTTCATGGGTACATGCAAAATCCTCTTGCCCTTCTTTGGACGAAGCTCTGGATTAAGCTTCCAACAACTCACCTTTTGATGTCCACTCTTGTTGCAAAACGTGCAATGAGTTTTTGGCATCCAGACTTGTTTAACCTTCTCTTTCTTCCGTTGTCGACTTGAGCCTTTATGTCGTGTTTCCTTCCTGGTCGACATAGGTTTCCTGTACAAAGTTTGTCTCTTCCAACACTTGGCAACACAATGCTTAGGTGAATGACAATAAGTACATGGATAAAGATTCCACAAGTTCCGGTTTACTTGATTATGCTTGTTATAATCAAAAGGAGAATTAATAGAAACATGACCATTATACCTTCCATGTTGATCTTCACTTTTCTTTGGAGATGACTTGCATTCACTACCATAGTCCTGAAGTGATGCACCATTTCCTTTTGTGAAGTATTCCTGCAATGTCTTAAGTTGGCCATTTGAAGCATTACTTGCTTCCGAAGATTTGGAACCTATCTTGGAAGACTCTCCAAGGTCCCCTTTGCCATATTCCAATCCTAAGTATCGAGGCCTTTCCTCAACCTCAATAGGATTTACAATGCCTTGACCTCTACATCCAAGGTCATTTCCTTCTTCATAACCCATCTTGGTTAGTATTCTCAAACCTACACCTTTTGTGTGTTTTTCGAATTCACCAAAACCAACTTGATGAGTATGAGGAAAATTTGATGAGTAACCTTCACTGCATACCTCAGATGTGTTTTCTGAAATAGATGTAGAAGGCACTTCCTTCAATGCTTCTTTTCCTTTGTTGTTCTTTGAATCTTTCTCTTGAACCGTGCTCTTTCGTTCCAAGTAGTCTTCATACAACACCTTCACCATCTCGGCCATGGCAAACACCGAATCTCTGAACTCCTTCTCGTCTTGAGAAAGTCCTCCTGTGGATGCCATTTTCTTCCTTGAGATGAGCTCTTCCCTGGTTAACATGAAAAACTCAAATCCAAACGTCAACTAGCTCTGATACCACTTGATCCGTCAGGATTTTTCGAATGACTTATGGTTGAGTTTTTTATTTGCATGCATTAATTAACCATTGAGAAACTTAGCGAAAGAACGAGAAAAGAAAAGGAATTATACAGCCATATAAATATATGCAGATCTGAAATGCAATGAAATACAGCAAACCATAATACACAGGTTGATAACGGAGTTCGGCACAACTTTGCCTACGTCTCTGGGCCTTTTCTCTGTGGGGGGGGGCTTCTTTATTTCTGTTTGAAAGCTCGATAGTACATCATTGTCATGTTGAATGGCTACAAGACTGATCTAGTCATGTTTGCCCAGATCTCTAGAACCATGCACAAAAAATGGCATGCGAAACGAACGTCCGGAGCTCTCAGAAATGGTTCGACAGCATCACCTCCTCAACAGCTTCCCTGCCTCAAACTGGCTTTGACTTGGCTTCTCCTCAGCATTTCTTCTCTAAATGCTCTCAAAAGCTATCCAAAAGCTCTCTCCTTGGCCTCAAAATGGTCTTGGTTAAATAGTTGGGAAGTTATTTATCCATCTCCAACTTCCTCCACGAATTTAGGCTTCAAAAATGTCTAATAACCCCCAAAAATGGATAAAAACCATTAACAATTGGGTTAATTACATTAAAATAGCAAAAAGGTGGTTGAAAACCCACTTTATAACTATAAAATAGTTAAATTTGGGCGCTAGCCCCCCCTTGGCCCAGCGCGCGCCCCTTTTCTCGGTCACATGAGCTCCATGTGGCCACGCACTAGCGCGGGCCACCCCTTTTTCGCTAGCACTGTTCACATGGTGACTGCCCATAGGGCCACGGGCTATGCGCCAACCATTGTATAACTGTTACAACAAAATTTTAAACCGTGGGTACAACACTTAAAACACCCGCGTGCGTTGTATAAAGGGCATGGTCATACAATTGTGGTTTTTACATAACACTCCACGTTGTTGTGTAAAGGTATGGACATGTAATAAGACCTTGGGTCGGGGCTAAGCCCCGGCCTGACCCCCCCTTTCGTCCAAACAACAAACACAATTAAATATAGTTCTTCCCAATTACATAACAAGGCATATACAGTGGTCTAATGGTCGGAGTATTGTTGCGAAGGCACTGGCAGTGGAGAGGTCCGGGGTTCGAATCCCCCGGGCCCCAAAAACTTTTAACATAGCCCTCATTGACTAAAACTAGGGTGCCACGTGGCAGCCCGTGATTGGGCCATGTAGCACCCTTACATCCAACCGATACATGCCACGTGTCGACCGATGATTCGTCCATGTCAACCAACCAGGATATGCCGCGTGTCCATCGTTGATTCGCCCACGTTATCTGCCACGTCAGCTCACCGTACGGTCCAGTCATCATGCCACGTCAGCTGCTGACGTCACTCGTGCCATGTGTCACCCTTCCAGTGGTGACACGTGTCACTTCAGGATTGGTCCAACCGTACGCTAAAAATGCCAAATCTTCCTGACACATGTCACTGCCTGAGGCTGCCACATGTCCTGTACAGACCTGTAATGTGTCGTCTTCTGGTGCTGCCATGTGTCCTGTACAGAACTGCCACGTGTCGTCTCTTGGTGCTGCCACGTGTTCTGTATGGACTGCACAGTCAGCAAAATTTTTTGCCTGTTTGACTTTTTGGACAGAATGCGATATCTTCTCCATACGGACTCTGTTTGAAAAATTAAATATACCACCAAAATCAGGAAGACGAGATGGACGCAATGGTGTTGGTTTCGTCGGATTTCGAGCACTTTCATTTTTGAGCATTTTTCATGCCCTGTCAGGCTTCTGAATCTGATTTCGGATCACATAGCCTCTGACTATGTTATTTCTTTCTTTTTATTTGAAAATAACCTATCATGGTCTTTCCCCTAGGTGGGAAGCCTAATGATTCATGTTATCAGGTATGTATCAATCAAAATTGGCCTATCCAGCCACATGTACCCCCATGTACGCAATATAATAGGAGTTTTACATAGGCATTGACTTTGTTGTTGTGGTCAAAGTGTGGAATGTCAAACAAGTTGAGGCATTCTCGCTCCAATCCTTTGACCCATACCTTGGCCATTGGTATGCTTTGTTGTGTAAGTGGATCTATTTTGAGTTCTAGGTATTTGTGGGGCACAATTTCAGGGAACTTCGCCACGTCAATAATGTCATGATCAACATATTTTATCTAAGGTATCCTCCCCAACATGTCTTCATCAATGATGACTGACTCTGGAATGTCTGGGGCCACCATAGTATAGCATAGAGTCTTCTATAGTGTGATTGGTGGGACGTAATCCTTCCTAGGCAGTATGTATTCACGAGGGAACATCGACTCCGATGAGTATACACCCAGGGTTTCCTCAATCTCGGGTTTGGATGCTACAGCTCTGGTGTGACTCTTTCTCAGTACCATTGTTGTTTCTCCTACGAATTTGGGTGGTGTCATTTCTATAGTGTTATGGATGTTGTTATAAATTTGTATCTCACTCTAGCTCTATGCTCTCTATTTTTCCTTTAATTTCTAAGTAACAATAGCCCACTTTTGGTATCCTTGTTGGCTTTTATACCCTATTGCCAGTTGTGCAGTGGTCTTCACACCTTCCCTATTATCTCATCTACACGTAGCATGATAAGTGTTAGCGTTAATGGTGCGTTATTTCCAAAACCACTCTTGGATTCCCACCATGTAATGCCCCTCTATTATGCATATCGATGGCGTTTTTTATTTACTCTCTATCATTATGATGGTTTTATGACTCGGCTTTGTGGTGGATGTATGTCTAGTTATAATGACAGTTTAATGGCGTGTTCTTATCCACACATAACTCTCGCCTCCACCATGTTCATACTAATAGCTATCGCATCATGTGGGACAGTGCAATTACTACTTCAGAATTTACCATTTTTGTGTTGGGTTTCCTTGATTAGGGTAGTTTCCCATACCTACATGGTTTCCATTGTCATTTTCTGTGCACACTTCCATTTTTTTCATGCGGTTCTTCCTATTGCGCAGATTTTTGGCCCTCTTGATAGAGTTTTAGCCAGCTTTCATTCACCCTTCTTTTCAGTGCTACTCCATTAAGTGTTTTCAACTGCACAACACCTGCCTCTATCACCTCTTGGATCACATATGTTCCTAGCCAGTGCATGTGGAACTTCCCTAGGTGTTGCATAAACTTTCTATCATATAGTAGTACCAAGTCTCCTAGTTGTAATTTTTTCAAATTAATGTGTCTGTCATTCCATGCTTTTGCACCTGTTGGTGAAACCCTGTGGAAATTCTATCCTCCTCAAGTTGTACCATTTTTCCTAGTCCTTCTTGTATTGCGCCTGAATCTGAAAGATCTGTGATAGTTGCGATGTACAGGCTTGGTACAATAAATTCCATCGGCATTACTTCCTCCTATATGTATACCAACCTGAAAGGTGTTTTCCCTTTAAACTTCTTGTTAGTTTTCCTGTATTTCCATAATATTGCAGGTATTCTTAAGTCCCATCCGTCTCTTTCCACATTGCATACTTTTGTTATTGCATTCTTTCGGACTTTATTGAATGCTTCCACTATGCCATTATCCTATGGGTGGTATGGCGTACTCTTCTGGTGGTGGATTTGGAATTATTTGGTCAAATATGTTATGGTTTTATTGATTAAGTGTGTCCCTTTATCACTCATCAATGTTCTTGGACATCCAAATCAAGTTACTATGTTCTCGAACAAAAAGTCCGTAGCAGTTTCTACACTCCAATCTATAACTAGCACGGCTTCTGCCCATCAAGTTAGATATTTTATTGTTGTAATGATGTACCTAGCCCCTAATCTACTTGTTGGTGGGTTGATTGGTCCAATGAATTTTATATCCCACTTATCCAAAGCTTGTAATGTAACTTGTGGATTCAATGGAATCTCGACCCTTCTAGAGGGTTTCATGACCCTTCGATAGAGATCACATGTTTGAAATTATTCCTTTGTGTCCTTGTGGAGTGTAGGACACCATAGTCGTACATGTAAGATCTTCTGCACAATGGATTTATCTGTATAATTTCCTCCTACTATCCCATCGTGCGCTTCTTCCAATATAGTTGGTATTTCTTGTTTGAAAACTCAGCATCGTAGTATTCTGTCTGCGCCAAATATATATAACTTACCTGCAATTAATTTGTATTCCACGGCCTTAACTACCAACTATTTTTTCTACACGACTTCCATGTCTAAGGGGGTCATCCTTGTACTTTATAATTGTACAATGTCTTTAAAATAATCATCCATTATCTTAATCGAAAATAGGTGTGCATCAAGAAAGACATCATCCAGGTTTCTTGCCTCTTCTCCTAAGAGTATGTGTGACAAGTGACCCAATCCTGCCTTTATTTTACCTGGTTTTACTACTACATCAAATTCGTACTCTTGGAACAATAGGATCCATCTGCAAATCCTCCCCCCCAACGCTAGCTTGTTGACCAGATATCTAAGCGTAGAATGATTTGTGTACATCTTAAAGTGTGATCTTAGTAAGTAGTGTCTGAACTTCTACAGTGCATAGACCATAGCCAATACCTCATGTATTGTTGTGGTATATTTTTTCTTCTTTGTTGATAGTTTCTTGCTTGCAAAAGTGATTGGGTGATCTATCTCTCCCTGCCTTGGTTGTGACAATATCACGCCCAATGTTATTGATGATGCATCCATGTGTACATGAAAGTACTTTTTCCAGTCTGGTAAAATTAAGATCGATGCAATTAATAACTCAAGTTTTAGTGTGTCGAGTCCTTTCTAACAATCGTCATTCCACTGGAACTTCACATCTCTTTTCAATAATTTTTCCATTAGGGTTGTAATTTGTGTGTATCCTTTGATAAATTTCCTGTAATACCCTGTATGACCCAATGTCACTTGCTGTTGTTTGACTGATGTGGGTGGTTGTAAGTCCAAAATAACTTAAATATTTGTGGGGTCAACTATTCATCCTTGTTTCCATACCATGTGTCCTAATAATATTCCAAACGGTGGAAAAAAATACACTTCTTTAGGTTTAAGGATATCTTCTTTTGTCTATCTATCCACATCAATCTTCGCAATTTGACATGATCTCGTAACAGGATAAATATAGTTGATTCATCCAAGTAGACTTTGATAAACTTGTGAATAAACTCATTAAACATTATGGCAACTACTCTTGAAAATACCACAGGTGTGTTCCTTAACCGAAACAACATTACTGTGTATTGACAACTTCCCCATTCTATCGCAAATATAGTTTTCTATCTATCTTCCAGCACAATTATTATCTAATGGTATCCTCAAAAACCATCTATGAATGAATAGGCTTCTTGAACTCCTAAGTTTCCAAGTACTTCATATGTAAATGGCATTGGGAATGGATCATGTAGGAACGTGTCATTCATTTTCCTTTGGTCCATGCAAATTCTTATACCCCATGTTTTCTTATCCTGCACTACCATGGGACTTATCCATTCTGACTCCCTCAACTGGTTCATGTGGTCTATTTCCTCCTTTACTTTTTCTTTATATCTTGGATTCAACCTTTAGGGTCTTTATTTCATTGGTTTAGCACTTGGCTTCAGTGGGATCCTCATCTCTCCTAGCTCTCCCACTATCCCTTTCATCTCTTAGAATGTAGTAGGGAATAGGTATTGGTATTCATGTAGTAGATATGCTATCTTTTCTACGGTTTCTTCATCCCAATAGTCTCTTATCTGTGCAAACGTAGGGCATTCTTTTGTCCCAATATTAACTTTTCATGTCTTGATTGATTATGTGTATGTTGTAGATTCTATCTCTGAGCCCTCTATTGTCCATTCCCCTTTTGTTTCCAATACTTGGATATTGTAGGAATCTTCATTGTAACATCCCCAGCCACCCACAGGCCAGAGAATGCTACCTACAAGCCCGCCCTTGGACTTCTTTCTTTTACCGATACCTTTTTAAAATTTCAGGATGCATAAAAGAAAAGACTTTAACAACATGCACAGCAATAGTCAGCAAGCATGCATAGTCTAAAGATTCAATTAAACAATAATTAAATATACACATCAGAATACATTCATACACAGACAATAATATCACAAAAGAGAGCAATTATCTTTATGAAAAGGCGACACCAACTGGTTGTAGACTAAGGATGTTCCACCCAACCGTAGACACCATTGCTCCAAATCTCAACAGTAGTGTCACCCCCGAGCCAGGGCTATGAATTCACAAGGAAGGTTCTAGAGTGTACTTGGGTTCCCAAACCAGTCAGCTCTCAATCTCTCATAGGTTTCCTAGAACCCACAAAAAATCCAAGTACCCAGCTCTCTTCTACCCAACCTATACCACCCAAGGGAATAGACCTCCACCCTTCTCTGCCACGCAATCCCTCAGGCAATCCTTCTCCTTTTTCCAGGGCCTCCAACACAACTGGTCCAGAATCTCAATGTTGGAACTCTCGGGACTCATAATTGTGATCAAAATGGGGCACGGGACAATGCATCTCAAACATGCAGGCTCTAGGTCATGGCTGGATTGCACCAACGACCATTACAGCCAACTATCATGTGGATAATTCTCAACATTTCCTTTCCCCTCTTCCAAGACAAGACACAGGTGAGGATGGATCAATGGATGGGTAAGTGAGTGCATGGAAGGGCGTGAGGGAAAGAATGGTACGAAATGTAGGAGTGAATGAGAAGACAAGCCAATGACCAACCCCACAATCAGACCAAGGATGGGTTTAATTATTTTCATTGGGAATCAACAACCTCCTGGCCTTCCCCAAGAAGCTCACGTAACTAATCCCCTCCCTTAGGAAAAAAGGGTAATTAACATAGGAATAAACATTTATCCCCTCAATCCACCTCTCTTGTGGAACCATAGCCCCCTATAACTCTAGTCCTTGTATGTCTAGAAACAAGCGATGTGTTTATTATTAATAATGATCAAAACATTAAATTTCTTGGGCATACTAGCCCTTTAATAATTGTTTGGGCACTCAGGCCTCTCATCATTGTAACAATACATTATTTAAAAAGGGGTTTCGAAACCCAGGGTGTTACATCCCCTCCCCCTTATCTTGGCATTGTCCTCTGTGCATATACAAAATAGAGATCAAAATCTCAAATTTATTCAAAAAGTTGAGGGTACTCTGCCCACATGGCATCTTCATGCTCCTAGGTAGCATCTTCAGGACCATAGCAATTCCACTAAACTTTTACCATCTCTATAACTCAATTCTGGAGCATTTTAACCTTTTTGTCCAATACCCGCACTGGATGAACCTGAAAGTCTCCCTCTGTCTCTACCTGAATCAAATTCCATTCAATAACATGGTTAGGGTCATGTACATATTTCTTTAGTAAAGATACATGAAATACATTATGCACATTCATGGAAGCAGGCAATGCAAGCATGTATGCAACTGGCCCTATTTTGTTCAATATTTCAAATGGACCACAGAATCTAGCTGTCAGCTTTGTACAACTACCCAATTTCAAAGAGATTTTCTTGGGATTCACTTTCAAAAGTACATGCTCCCCTACTTTAAATTCTCTAGCTGTCTTGTTCTTGTCTGCATAAAATTTCTATCTATCCTTATTTTCCTTTAAATTCTGCTTGATCTTAACCACCTGGTCTTCCATGTCCCTCAGCAACTCTGACCCAAGTACCACTCTATCTACTGGGTTGTGCCAACTTATTGGAGTATCGCATTTCCTACCGTACAAGGCTTCAAATGGGATCATTCTCAATGAAGCTTGATACCCATTATTATATGCAAACTCAACCAAGTGTAAGTAATCTTCCCAGTTAGATGGCTTATCCATCACATACATTCTCAGCATGTCTTCAATTATTCAATTGACCCTCTATGTTTTCCCATCTGTCTGGGGATGATATGATGTGCTAAATTTTATATTTGTGACAAATACTTTAAACAATCTCCTCCAGAAATTGGAGGTAAACTTTGTATCTCTGTCTGAGACAATTGTCCTAGGTATCCCATGCAACCTATCAATTTCCTTCATGAAAATTTCTGCAATATTAGTCGTTGTATGTGTTGTCTTCACATGAACAAAATGAGCAGCCTTTGTTAATTTTTCAACCACCACCATGATTGAATCATGTTGCTTATTCGTTCTAGGTAATCCTGTGATGAAATCCATGGTGATCACTTCCCATTTATTCTCTGGGATTGGCAATGGATGCAGCAACCTCGTTGGGTGCCTATGCTCAGCCTTCACCTTCTGACATTCCATACATCGAGCGATGTAATCAACAACATCCTTCTTCATTCCCAGCCAAAAGAACTCGCTTCCTACTGCTGTAATTGTTTTCTAGTAATCAGGATGTCCAGCATAAGGAACACCATGCATTTCCTTTAGTACCAAATTCCTCAATTCTCCAGAACTAGGAACATAGATTCTATTTGTATGCATGAGTAATCTGTCTTCCTTTATCTAATACTCCTTTATTTTCTGATGTACATCTCCTTACTGTAAGCTTTCCTTTACCTATAGGTAATGCTGGTCTGTAATAAGACCATCTAAAATTCTTCTCTTCAAGTCTGACTGATGCATATTGACAGCAGTAGCATGCATGGTATGCACTCTTCTACTAAGTGCATTGGAAAATTTATTCTCCTTGCCCTTGATATGCTAGATATTGAAGTCATATTCACTTAAAAATTCCAGCCAACTTGTTTTCCTAGCATTCAATGTTGGTTGTTCAAAAATATACTTCAAGACAATGTGGTCTTTCCTTAATTTGAATTTCTTCCCCATGAGATAATGCCTCCACTTCCTCAAGGTGTGAACAATGGCAGAAAATTCCAAGTCATGTGTGGCATAGTTCCTCTCATGTTCCTTAAGCTTATTGGACTCATATCCAATGACATGTCCATTTTGCATGAGGAATCCCCTAAGTCCTTCCTTACATGCGTCTGTACATACCACAAAACTTTCATTTGGGTCAGCAATCTTTAACACAAGTGCACTAGTAAGTAATTCCTTCAACATATTAAAATTATTTTCACACTTGAGTTTCCATTCAAATTTAGTTCCCTTCTTTTGCAAAGAAGTGGTGGGATGAGCAATCTTATAGAACCCTATTATGAACCTTCTATAGCATTCAACTAATCCCATAAAATATCTAATGTATGACACATTACTGGGTGTTTGCCATCCTCTAATGGAATCAATCTTCTCTAGATCTAATGTTATGCCCTGCTCTGAAATTATGTGTCCCAAGTAATGGATCTTCTTTTGATAAAAATAACACTCACTCAACTTGGCATACAACTGATGTTCTCTCAGTACTTGCAATACCAATCTTAAGTGATGTTCATGCTCCTCTTTAGAATTAGAATAGATAAGTATTTCATCCAGTAATACTATGGCAAACTTATCCAAATAATTTCTAAATATGCCATTCATTAAGCACATGAATATTGTTGGTGCATTGGTTAGTCCAAATGGCACCACTACAAATTCATAATGCCCATACCTGGTCCTAAAGGTTTTCTTATGAATGTATTCTTCCTTGATTCTTACCTGATGGTAATCTTCCCTCAGGTCAATCTTTGAAAATATCTTTGCTCCTCTTAGCTGATCAAAGAGGTCATCAATTCGGGGTAGAGGATACTTGTTCTTTATAGTGTACTTGTTCAACTGTCGAAATTTAATACACAGTCTCAAGGTTCCATCCTTCTTTTGACAAAAAGTATCGGTGCTCCCCAAGGTGAAACACTTGGACGTATGTACCCTTTCTTCAACAATTCCTCCAACTACATTTGTAATTCTTTTAACTCTGGTGTGCTCATTATGTAAGGTGTTTTTGACAACGGGGAAAGTCCTGGCACTAAATCAATTAATAAATCTATCTCCCTCCTTGGTGGAAATCTTGGTATTTCTTGGAATACATCTTCAAATTCCTGTAGCACTGATAAATCTTCAAGGCTTGGCCCCTTTGTATTATCTGCCTCTTCCACATGAGCTGCATACAATTGACATCCTTTCCTAAAACATATTTTTAGCTGTAAGGCTGAAATCTCCCTTATAGAGATGAGTCTTGGAAATCCTTTCACAGTGCTCTGTTTTCCATTTCCATCAAGACATATAAATATCTTGTTATGACAATCTAGGACAGCATGATGCTTGTCCAACCAATCCATTCCAATCAGAATATCATAAGATCCCAATGGTATGATATTTAGATCCATACTAGTATAAACGCCATTAAGACTTATGGAACAACTTCTAACCATATCATGCATTGTTCTTTTGGTTCCAGTGGCTAACTAAACCAAACTTGCTTTTCCAAGTTTACTTTTCTCCAAATGTAATCTATCCACTATCTTAGGATCCATGTAACAATGACTTGCTCTTGAATCAATCAAAATAGCAACAGGCTAATTTATGATCTTACCTTCCACCTCGATCATATTGGACTGGTACTTTGCTTGTCGATCATTTAAAGCCACATAGATTATTCCCATATCTTCAAATATTGTAGCCTCTTGGATGTTGTGTACAGTCTTCACTTTCTCCTTTCTGTGTGGGAAATCCTTTTATAGGTGATCTTCCTTGCATCCCCAGCATTGGATTGGTGGTATTCCCCTTTTTCCCAAGGAATATTCCTTCTTGAAATATCCCTTTTCATACTGATCTTGACAATTTCTATTAGGATCATTCCTATTGAAGGAAGGTTTGAATCCTTTCCTCCCCTAATCGAACTTCACAATTTTCTTGTCCTTCAAAGATTTCTGTAGAGATTCTCTTCCTTGGCCTTGCTAATACAAGTATTTATCCTTCCTGATGGCTTCATTCAAGGTCTTGGGCTCATCATACTTGATATTTTTCTTATAAAAGGTTGGCAGTCCACTTAGAAATCTTTGTATTTTCACTTTCTTGTCACCAATGAACCTGACATACTTTAACAATCCCAAGAACTTATTCTCATACTCTGCCATTGTCATGCTTCCCAACTAGAGTTCAAAGAACTCCTGCATTTTCTTATCATAGAAATGCTCTGAGAGGTACTCCTTCTGGAAGTACTTCTTGAACTTCTTCCAAGGGATCCTACTTTCATTAACATGTTCCACTTGCTTCAGTTGGTCCCACCACATTGCAGCTTTCCTGTGTAAATGGTAGGTGGCAATCCTGGCTTCCAGGTTATGAATAGTTATGCAACTAAAAATATCTCCTAATCCCAAGCAACCATGCTTCGACATCATCTTCCCTTTCTCTGTCACCCTCAAAGGAAGGTAGCTTGAGCTTCCTCAGCTCTCCTTGCAAACTATATACTTCTTGTTTCCTTCTTTGGTGTTTGACCGAAGACACCTTTGGACTGCTTACGGGATCATCGGATACATAAAACTTTTTTTCTGAGTAAGGAGGTGAGTGGTGTCCATGAGCTCTGTTAGCACTTCTGGAATAACCAGATCTTCCATGATCATCCCTTCTTTCATGGCACCTGCCTTCTTCCTCTTGTCTTGATTTTGATCCCTTCTTCATTTGTCTCTGCAACTAATTTAAGCTCTGCAAAACTCGAGCATTTATCTGAATTTTATCTCTCATTAGTCTCTCATTGTCTTCTTTGTATCTTTGCACTTCCATCTTCAAGCTTCTTACCATTTCTATTAACGTTTCCTGCTCTCCTTTTCCCTTGCATCCATTGGACTCTATCTTTGCATTACCAAATCTGGTATGCTAGCCTTTGGCCTCCTAATCATGACTGGAGGCTCCCTGAAATTCTTCCATTTCCTCAATACACATCCTGAGTTGAGGTGTTTAAACCCCTTAATTCTGCAAAATGTGAAAGCGACCATTTTGTTAGAATTATGCATACGATAAACAAAATTTACAAACCATGCTACAAGTCTCTTTCTTTTTTTTGTTCATGGAGATCATATCCCCATTATTTGAAAATAATAGTGTCTTATTATCCTTGGCTAACACAGAATTTCATTCTACACAGGTGCTTCCTTCAAACCACCTTCCCAGGTGACCACAGATAAATCCTTCCTTGGCACTTTTATGTCTCGAAGACAACCAATTCGGCCCTTAGCCCTCCTTCCCTCAGCTCTCAATCTGCATATGACCATGGCCATGAACTTGCGCTTAGCTGAAAATCACTTGTCCAGAGCTTCGGGACATCATAACTTTCATCCAGGACCAAATCAATGGTCCTCATCCTCTTTCACGATCAACGATTGAGATCCACTTCGGGACTCCACACTTCGGACTCCACACTTTGGGAGTCTCAACTTTCCTCACTTTCCGCCACTCGGAACTCTTTTACCTAGATTTCATGATCTACCGATGGGTGCCCTCCCATAGATCAATGGCTGTGAATCACTTCAGCTCTTCGGGCTTCAGAAGTTTCAAAAATTTCCTCCTGCACTTTCTCTTGGAGTTATTTCACCCGAAGTCGATGATCCTTCGACGTGTGTCTTCTGGAATCAACAGTCAATATGTCCTCCAGCCTTCGAGAGTTTTTGACCCAACGCAACCTATCACATCTTTCCCCTCTGGAGTTCCTAGTCTTTGACTGCATGATTTTTCGCCACATGAAATACTAGAAGTAGACATGTGGCCCAATCAGGTAGGTGACACATATCACGTTCTAACTGACATTTCAATACTCCAAATGCCCAAAACTTACTGACACATGGAACACATCCCATGTGTCCATGTCATCCCAAGTGATGTCCGCGAGACACGTCACTTCAGGAATTCCATGATCCACATCACCTCTAGGTGATTTCATCGTGCCCCATCACTCTATCTCTTTGAGCTTTGGGACTTTGGGAGTCTCCATACTAGAACACTTCCAATTCTCCTGAACTCTGAATTCCCAAACTGGCCAATCTGTTGCCATGTGTCCTCCTGGATCAGATGACTAAGATTCTCTTTGGGTATTCACTGAAACTCCATAGATTTGTACCACGTGTCCTCCTTAATCTGATGGTTGAGGCTCATTTCGGGTCTTCGGACTTCAGAAATCTCAAATTTCAAAACTTATCTGGCCCCACTAGCTTTTATCTGAAGCCCTAGATCTGGTGACATGTGCCTCTTGACAAATCAATGGTTGAGATCCTTTTGAATCTTCAGGTTTCAGAAATCTCAAACTTCAAACCTCCTTGAAGTACACAGGATTTTGTCGTGTGTCCCCTTGAATCGGACGGTTGAGGCTTACTTTGGTCCTTCACCCGAAATCCACATATTTAAGCCACGTCTCTTCTAGATCAGAAGGCCCATATTCACCTTGGATGATCTGACACTTGAGATTTACTTCGGCTCTCCGACCTTCAAGAGTTTCAAATATCAACTGAAAACCTCTCGAACAGATTTCTCCGGAGTTACTGATCTGCTGACACGTACCTCTTGGTGATCGATGGTCAGGATCTACTTCGGCTATTTCACCTCCTCTTCATCCACAACTTTCGGAGTTTTGGATCTCGCACCACCTGTCTCTCCTTGGCGATGGACGGCCCCAAACTACTTTGGCTATACGGATTTTCGATGTTCGACCACTAGCAAGTCACATCACTGCATGCCTTTCAATTTGCAGCGGCATGCATCGATGGTTTGGAGTAACCTATTTTTCACCCTGCAATTCTCCTAATGTTGACATGTAACCCCTTGGTGAAATTGTGGTTTGATTATGGGACCACCTTAGGAAATTATCTCTCATGCAACTTGGTTCCCCGCTATTCCTCATGTCTATTGATCTCACTCTCCAATGGGATCTGATGGTTGTGACCTTATCCCTTACTTCCTTTTCATCGGACGACCCTTGTTCACCTGTCCTCTGATCCAACAATCTTGGATCTCTCTTGATCCTACAGTGGTGATCACTCCTAAATTCAAAGAGGGATGATCATGATCCTTCGAACCCCTTACAACGGGTCTCTGACGTTCTATATCCTGTGTAGATTCTACAATTCCATTCCTCCTGAGCTTTTCAACTTCATGGTCAGAATTTGATCTCAACCTTGAGACTCTGACCAACAAACCTGGCCCATATCGGCCTGGTGTTTCAACCAAAAGCTCTGATACTGATCTGTAACATCCCCAGCCACCCACAGGCTGGGGCATGCTACCTACAAGCCCTCCCTTGGACTTCTTTCTCTTACCGATACCTTTTTAAAATTTCAAGATGCATAAAAGAAAAGACTTTAATGACATGCACAATGGTAGTCAACAAGCATGAATAGTCTAAAGATTCAATTAAATGATAATTAAAAATACACAGTAGAATACATTCATACACATATAATAATATCACAACAAAGAGCACTTATCTTAATAAAAAGGCTACACCAATTGGCTACATACCAAGGACGTTCCACCCAACTGTAGACACCACTGCTCCAAATATCAACAGTAGTGTCACCCCCGAGCCAGTGCTATGAATCCACAAGGATGGTTCCAAAGTGTACTTGGGTTCCCAAACCAATCATCTCTCAAGCTCTCACAGGTTTCCCAACACCCACAACAATCCAAGTACCCAACTCTCTTCTACCCAGCCTATACCGCCCAAGGGAATGGACCTCCACCCTTCTCTGCCATGCAGTCTCTCAGGCAGTCCTTATCCTTTTTCTAGGGCCTCCAGCATAGCTGGTCCAAAATCTAAATGTTGGAACTCTCAGGACTCACAATTTTGAGAAAAAAAGGGCATAGGCCAATGCATATCAAACATGTAGGCCCCAGGTCATGGCTGGATTGCACTAGCGACCATTACAGACAACTATCTCATGGGTAATTCTCAACATTTCATTTCCCCTCTTCCAAGACAAGACGCAGGTGGGGATGGATCAATGGATGGGTAGGTGAGTGCATGGAAGGGCGTGAGGAAAATAATTGTACTAAATGCAGGAGTGAAGGAGTGGACGAGCCAACGACCAACCCCACAATCAGACCAGGGATGGGTTTAAGTATTTTCATGGGGAATCAAGAACCTCCTAGCCTTCCCCAAGAAGCTCACATAATCCATCCCCTCCCTTAGGAAAAAAGGGTAATTAACATAGGAATGAACATTTATCCCCTCAAGCCCCCTCTCTTGTGGAATCATAGCCCCCTATAACTCTAGTCCTTGTCCATCTAGCAGCCAGTGATGTGTTTATTATTAATAATGATCAAAACATTACATTTATTGGGCATACTTGCCCTTTAATAATTGTTTGGGCACTCAGGCCTCTCAGCATTGTAACAATACATTATTTAAAATGGGGGTTCGAAACCCGTGGTGTTACATTGATCATCCTGATCCTCCTGTGTCACATTGTAAAATTCCAATAGCTCATGAACCATCATAGAGGCGTTATGTGTGTCGCATACAGGTATTACTTCCATTACTTCTTCTTCGGTGAATATTTTTTTTAATCCCCTATATCCTTGTACTTATTAGGGGAGACTCATTCTAAAGGGTAAATGTTTCCTAGAACCTTTGATTTATGTACTCCAATTTTGTTGTATCTCTGTGCATCTCCAATTCTAGGTACTAGTTCTTTGGGATGGTATCTAGGGTATGTATGAACATGTGTGTCCATTCTTTCCTTGGGACCGATTTCCATGTATTTTCACACTGCACAACATGATATGTTGGGTTCCCTTCCCCCATATACTTATGCTTCATGGCATCCTCATCAGTATTGAACTTCACCTAGATTAGTCTCCTACATTGTTGCCAATCTTCTATGTTTTCTTTGTGTGTATCCCACCATATTATTGGGGTAGCTTTCAATACAATGTCCAATGCTAGTAGACTTTGTTTCTCCAGTACCTATGCTTCAAATATTTGTACAAATGTTGTTATATCTATCAACCCATCATACTTATGTGGTTTTCATAATTCTATTCCAATCCATCATATTGATTTGGTCATGTGTGTACATCGTCGTGTTGAGACTTCATGCATCCTCTACTGTCAGTTTTCCATACTCGCTTCTGAGTTTGATGTACACAAACAAATGCCTCTATAACTTAGTGCATTGTGCATTGTCTATGGTGGGGTTAACATAGTTGTTTATCCTTGAATTCATGTTGTAGAGGTTATCAATTTCATCGCCCTTTGCTAGTTGTATGTACCTCCTTCCTTCTTTTGGGTCTAATGGCGTAGTGACTTTTTGTTTTCCTACTTCAAATATCATCTCTCGCCTTTTTAAATTGATAATGGATTGGTTATCAATGGTCCATTTTATTCAAATTAACATTGGGTATGGCTAAATTTTGTCCGCAATCTCAATAAATTAAAAATATGTGACGTTGTGCACTCCATCTATATTCACAGGTATTCTTGTTAATCTACCAATAGATATTATTTTGTACTGATTTTCTAGTCTCAATTGAATGGGTGACCAAACTAAATTGGGTTTCCCCATGATTTCCCATGTCTTCTTAGGTATCACATTCACATCATACCCTAAGTCTAAGATCACATTGTCTATTTCGTATTCTCCAATCTACGCACTAAACATGAACTCTTCGTTGGTTCTGTCCTTACACAGTAGTTGGTTCACTACTTTCTTTTCAATAGGGACTAATTTTCTTTGAGAGTAGTGATCAATCATAGAGAATAATGTATGCAATGCCTTTTCATCTTCGACCAACTCTAGGAAACATTTCAAAAAATTTCCTAAGGTAATTACCTTCTCCAGTGATCCTTTGTTCATGGTATGGTCCTCATTGGGAAGCTTATCGACATATATAGTACAGAAGATGTTGACGCTTCCCACTCTTGTCGCAACAGTTCCTCCCTCATCATTTTATAGGTTTATTTTTTGTCTCATGGATCACATTTTGGCATGGTTACTATTGACTTTCTTACCCATTAATTCTCAGTATGTCTCCTTCCATTGATTGCATCTATCCTTGTTTTGTTTCCTACACGTGTAACAACTGGGATTTTGGGTCCTTCGTCCCTTATCTCAGTTGATATATTTTGAATGTTTGGGTTATGGTTTTGAGTACCTATGGCCTGTCATTTTTCCAACAAGTGTGGATATTCTTTTTTCGCATGTTCTAATGCCCGACAGTAAGTGCATTTCATGTAGGGATCCTGGAAATCTCCCGCTAGGTGTCTTGGTTGGTTACATTTATAACATATTATGGGGCCTCTTCCTCCTCTGCCAAAGGTTGCTCTACCTCTACCCCTACTGAATCCTCCTTAGTTTCCTTGATTAAATTCTCTTGGATTATTATACTTCCCTCCTCCTTCTGTCGTAGAGTTTTCTTCATGAATTTTCTACATGGCTGATGTGTGCTCCCTCATTAGATCAAATGCACGAGAATCCTTGTCTTCATGTCCCACTAATTTGCAAAAATACAGAATAAGATTCTTGGGGTACTCTGATATTTATGTAATAGATAGCACTCATGGGGATTATGTCCCCATTTTTTTCATATCTTACAATATCCTCCTCATGGAAGTGGGTTTGGTGCTCCAGCAGCTAAGTGTTATGAAAAGGTTGGACATTCATCTTTGTGGTGACCCTCAGTCCTGCACTTGGTGCACCAGAACTGTTCTTGTTTCTCCTTCCCCTTCGTGATTTCTCCCAATTGAATTGTTAATGTAGCTAGTTGGTTTTCAATCTGTGCCATTTCATTTTTGTCTCCGACCGGAGAGGCTTCCAACTTCATAGCAATTTACAATGATTATGAATGTGACGTAAACATTTGTTGTATTAAAGGACTGTGAATGTGAGTTAGAAAGCCTATAATGAACCACTATCTATGTTGTTGAACGAGTATTTATAATGTTAACCTCCCCATCACATCTTTGAATATTTGATCGAATTCCCATATTGACTTGATCTGTACCTTTTGATCTCCTTGAGCTCAGTAATATATTATGAATCGGGATTTAGTTTCGTGAATTATTTTAATAATTCTTGTGTTATCTCTGATAATGTCCTTTTTTGACCCACTAGTGTAGTAATTTGGAGCTTCATGTACCGGACTAGCATTCTTCCTCTAGAGGTCATTGTCAACTATGCGATCCTTGCACCATCGTCGTGGACATTATTTGCAGTCCAAATGGTTTCACATATGAACAAATGTTGTTATGGATCCTCAAATCCAATTCCTTTGAACTTCGTTAATCTTAGTGTGTTATCTACTCCTTCCATGTTGTTGTGTGTAGGACCCCTTCCTAGTCATGTTGGTTTATTCTGATTACATGTATCACTACTACTGCTCTGGTTATTGTTTCTATGACTTCCTTTGTTGATTATAAGTGCTTTGGATATATCTTTGAACGTTGTCTCAGATTCCAGTGATGCACATCAGGTTGTTTTTTTGACTTGGGACTCAGCTCGGGAAGGACTTATTGATTCCTCTATCACTAGACTAAAATGGATATCCTCTTCTTCTCCCTCTGTCTGTTTTATTTCTATGATACTGATATTTGTATGATTTTTTGGGTTCTCACTGTGTTTCTCTCTCTCTTCAGTCATAGTTCTCACTTTCTTGTACCTTCTCCCACTGCACAAAACTCCAAATTCATCTTATCCTTATGATATCCCTTCCTATTTCTCATGAATTCTCAGTGTTCCTTTCCTTTGTCCATTTTTCCTACCCTCAGGTCATCTCCTGGCCAACAACCCTAGCCCCTTTCTTAGGTGCAAAATTCTTTAGCTTTTTGACTCCATCGCCATAAATTCATTGTCACATAGTAGCATATTTATCTTGGTAGCTAACGATTTTATGAATCTACCTCATGGGCCCTTCAAGAATTCTTTTTCTTCAACACTGTAAGCCTAGGTACAGTCTATGAAAAATTTGGTTATGTAGCCTCCAATATACTATCCATCCTAAATTCCACTACATGGGACATCTTGTTGTCTTGTGATTCCACTTGTCTCACTAGTTTAGGAGTCCAATTATTCAGCGCAGCTGGTCTATGTCTACCAGTATTTTCCACAAATATTTCCAACCATTCTGCTAAAACATTAGGAAATTCACCGAAAAATATCTCATGGAAGTCTTTGTACACGTACCTTTGCAACCATTTCTTATTCTTTAAACGAGGGATTTTATTCTCCTTCTGAGAAAATTCTTGTTCTTTTTGTTCCATCCATTCGGTTATCTCCTTCCTTGTTGGTCTACAAAACATTCCCTCACATCCAACTTCTAGGTCCCAACAACGAAACCATTTGTTGGCACACACGTAGGTAGGTTCAAGACCCTAGGTTGAAGTTAATTAGTCCAAAAAAACCCTACAGATACTGACCCTTTCGATATCAAATACAAGCAAGAGAAGTCTCACCCAAGGTATCTTTATTGGGACTACAGGAACCAAGATTCTGCAATGGTGAGGGAAAGAACGGAAATGCGCTTTGTCATACCTACAAGATCCTTTTGCTCACCAGATCCTAGTTAACCTAAACTCTCTACTTAATTTTATATGAATATCAGTCTATATCCATGCCACTTAGTAGTTAAGCATACAATTAAGGCTACTGCACATTGATCTTTCAACAATATTAGAAAAGATAAAAATTCATCCATAATAAAGATAAGAATTAACACAATACAGACATGAATAATCATCTAACAGCACAATTATACACAAAGTTATTGTGGTTCACCCCCTTCTGGGATACGTCTACAAAATATTTGTTTCTTTATTATATTTATGGTATTCTTCTTGCACTTGGTGCTACAATGGATGTTCAATATACAATATTATTCTTACATTGGTAGCTTCTTTACACACACAACAACCTACAACAACAACTACTACTCAGAATCATCCTCGAACTTCATGGGTCTTTTAGATATTATGCATTTTTATCAGGTTTGATTTCTAGGGCATAATGAGTTGGCTACCATGCATTCTCGGCTGGTGACAACTCATTATGATATGGATATAGCTCATGCTTGACTTGTTTTCCCATATTTTGCGCTAGGTGTTCTTTCATGTCCCTCGTCTTCTCCTCTTTCTTCTCTCTTCTTTCTTGATATTATTGATCTTCTTGACCTTCTTGATCCTACACATTTTCCTTGTACCTCATCTCTTCTCATTTTTCTATTCCCAAAACTTCCTTCCCAATAGAGTGCCTCTTTCTTTGTACTTACATCATTTCTATACCAAAGAAAAGAGAGCAGAGTAGCCTCACCTTCTAGCTGGGTTTTCTCTTGTATTGGGTTTCCCGAGTCATATCTTGCATTTATTTGTGGAAGGTGCGATTGTATTTTACTGTTCTATATTTTGTACATTTTATCTATTTCATGCATAAGTAGAAAAACAGTAACTAATTATTCTGAGATTTGAAGGAAAACTAACTGTAATACTAAAGATTTTAGTATTTTATTAAATATGTTGTGAAGAATGTTCTAGTGGAATTTCCATGGAAGTTTACAGATCACCTATTCATCCCATTTTTCATGGGTGTAAGGCCAATTAACAAAAACTTTCTCAACATGCTTAAGAACCATACCTTTGGGGTCATGCCTTTGGTACCTACCAGGGTCAAATCTATTCTTTACATTACTTAAACCCTCCTAAATATCCCAGAAATTATCCTTAACGAAGTAATATCCAAGATGAAATACATAGGGAATAAAATCTCTCTTTTTGTCTTTGACCAAGGAAGCATTGAAACCCTAAAGAATGGTTTGGTAACAAATTTCACCTAAGACAATCTTGCCAAGGACATATGGACATATGTAGGTAATAGTGAGGGAAGATAGTTTCTCCAAAAAATATTATGTATGTGTGTTTCTCTTCAATATATCGATTCCCCATATGCAATGGGATATTTTTTCTTGTTTTGATAGCCTGGGACATTCTTGGTGAAATATGATGAAATAAAGTCAAGCTAGGAATAGGTCGCATATCATAGAGTATGACTTCTTATATTTATTCTCCCACATCATGTTGAAGTATACATGAACAAGTGGTTCTAACATATGCCAACTTAAATTCCTCTCAAAGAAGACATTCATGGCACACATAACATCTAAAAAATAAGAGGCCATGTAAAATGAGAGCACTTCACCTAGCAGAGGGTTTTGAGTCTGTTAAATTTGGTTGTTAATCTATTTTGCAATTATGGTGTCGCAATTGAAAACTTTCCCAGTAGTAGCCAATATGTGTGTTAATGGCATCCAAGCCTCAATGAACCATGAGCAATCCTTCTCACTATATTGTAGGAAAATCAAGATCATAACATACATATAGGATTCCATTATCTTTGTTACATTATACCATCCCAAATACCTATTGAACAATTTCATGTATTCCTTCCACCAAATAGCCACTAGTTTTCCCAAATCATGTTGTGTATGAAATTCTACCATGAAATCATTGTTGAGTAATAGGTCAGGTTTAGGAATCTTTTAATATGTGTTAATCTCAATAAGGAGAAATTTTCCCACGCACTTCCCTTGCTCATCATTAATTATGTAGTTCTTACTGTCATCATGGCTAATAATCCATTATAATTCTTTGATGCATTGAAATATGAGAGACCTTGTTGCAACCATATCTAGTTGGGATCATAAAACATTCGATAAAACCTAATCATCTATTTCCATAATGGTTGGATCCATTGTGCGGTGTTTATGAAAGGTAATCCTCATCCTTGAATTTGATGAAAATTTTATTCCAAGTATGAAGGAGAACCTCAGTTCAAGTAGTTGGCTCAATATCTCTTCATAAAGGTGGCTAAATGAAAACCTTCTTTAAAAGGAACCTTTATTATCAGCTCTACATTCTTCAATGGATCCACCCCTTCCAATGGTATAGGAGTGGATGCTTCGCCAAGATGGATACCTTTTTCTTTTGGTGTCATTGGGGACTATCAAGAGGTAGTTCTTCTTGGAAGAATTGTTCCTACCAAATAAACCAGTCATTAGGCCATTATCGATTTATTTGAATCCCAATTTTTAAAAAATGTGATGTTGAAGTGTTGGATGCAACCTTGTTTGAAGAAGAATATTAACAGAAGAAAAATTACCAAAATTGATGACATGGAGAACTAGATGCAGAAAACAACCCAGTCAATCAATTAGCCTCAAACACAACTCTTATCTGTAGTGAATTCTTAGACACTTGATCTCAAACAACATCAATAAAAACAAGATATCAAATTTAAAGCTTCTAGGGCCAAATTCTAAATACAAACTTAATCATTTCAACGATATCTTAAATATTTGTAGGTTTAAATGCCACCATTAATTGTTATGTATGAATTCAAACTAGCTTCGATGACTAGCGGCACATATTTATGTCACTTTCTAGCTTATAGATGCTTTCAAAAATAGTTTCATTTGGCATGCTTTGTTTCTCTTATCAGGAGTTAGTGGATGTGTGTATCAATAGTTTCAAAAATTTGTTATTCAATAATTTTCCCCAAACCCCTCAAGGAATATTTAGAGTATATTATATTTATTCTATCGGCATGCATTTTCATATTCATTGGAATCAGTGAGAAACCTAAAACATTGACGATCTATCAACACTTTTTTCCTTATAAATTTTTTGGAAGGTTGTCCATACAAAAGATGACATGGTAGCTAACATGTATCTGTATAGCTACATTGAAAGTGACGTGGCAGGATGACATGATAGGTATGAAGGAAATTTAGTGACATGGAATGTTGACATGAAAGGTGACATTGAATTGTACGGTAACCAAGGTGGAAACAATTCATGTGAAAATCTCAATGGTTAGGATTCATCCTTGTTCATGATCTTATGTCTAGGGTACGTCTTCAGCACCTGGTAAGATTTTTTCATGTTAAATGATTCATTAATCATCAACGTGAAAATTTATTTTTTTCTTTTTCAAACTCATATGATTTTTGTCAATGCGCAATGGCTTATCGGCAATTGGAGAAATCTTTTACTTCCTTATTTTAAGACTCCAATGAATTTCTTCGATGATCGATGGCTTATCAGGCATCGATTAATTTCTTGACACATTTTATTTTAAACTTGCTCAAATTTCTTTAGACATCGATATTTCATTGGAAATTTCCTTGAGGAACACATCGATATCAAGAGTTTCGATAGGTTTCTACCTCGTTATTTTTCCCCGAACCCCAATGGCTTTTCCGTACTCTAAAAAAAAATTGCATTTTAAGCCCTTTTTATTATTTATTTTATTTTCCTTTTTTGCGCAATCGTGAGGATTTTTTGGAGTTTTATTAATGTTTTTTAATATGAATAAAAATGAGAGAAAAATGCATCAACTTAAGGGAAACAAAAAAATTCAATTCATGAAAAACAAAACACAAGGAAATGAAAAATGACAAAAAGAAAGTGGTACCCTAAAATTGAAAATTTTTGAAGGTTGTGTTGTGTATTCAACATAACCCCTAACAAATGGCCACTATAATCATTAATAATTATAACCCTTAAACCTTATAACCCATGAAATGTAATTCTTATTTCCCTTAACCGCTAACTTCACCATTAGACTTTGTAACCACTAACCACTATAATTCCTAACTAATGACACACATAATATACCATAAACCCTATATATAATCATTATCTCTTATAACCTCTATCCTCTAACATATATAATTGTTAACACCTTCTAAATATTAATCCCTGAAAAAAGTAATACTTATCCATTAACTCCTATAGTTGTTGGAATATATAATGATGACTTGTGTGGTATTGTTGGAATGTATTAATTTGGAAGGTAATAATGTCTAATCTTATGTAACTAGTTATCCCACATGCATCATGAAGTAATATAATAATTTGGAAGGTAATAATGTCTAATCTTATGTAAATAGTTACCCCACATGCATCATGAAGTAATATAATCTTGTTACCATTCATTATATAAAGAGGTGAAATTACATTTATTTCACATGTATTTTGGGATGTAACTCCTTCTTTCCTCTTGGTATGTAATAGAGGTAAGAGAGACCCATGAGGTACATTTGAATGAAGGATCACATCGTGATCATATACATTGGAATGATGTGAAGATGGAGTGTCTGGGATCTCAAGTGTAAGATTGGATATTTATGAAGAATAAAGAAGACAATACCTTCTCGTGGATGTTTCCCCATTTTAGGGTTTTACCACGCATATCTGGTGTAATGTTTTTCTCTTGTCTCTTTCTTATTATGATTAAATTTTATCGTTATATGGATAGGAGGATAGACTAGTAAGGTTTGTGTTTTTAATATTGTTGTACTTTTATTCAGATGCCTCAATATTCTAACAATAGCCTCTATAATACCTAACTCATATCATCTCTAAACACAACCTATAAAACCCATAACCCCATAGACCCTATCCCACATATAAATTTTATTCCATAATAATTATATTCCCTAATAAATAAACCTTATAACCCAAACCCCTTGTAAATAATTTTATGACTATACAAAAACTCCTAACAATTATAAACTTCGATCTCTAATACCAAATAACTAATGTTGAACCTAGATAACCTTGTTATTATCATCGTAATGTTAGGAAAGTGAAATAATTTTCAATAAGTGATAAAGGGGGTCTAAGGATGATATAGTACAAAATTTCAAGTGTAGATATTTGAATATTTGTAGCACCCCTTAGTCTCTCAATAGATTAGGAGATGCTAACTAAATGAAATGTACCAATATTTTTGTGAGGTACTTGACCTTTAATAATTGAGATGATCCACTACTACCCTTGCCACCCAAGTTCAAATCCCACTTTGTAACGTATTTTCTCTTAGTGAGTAGGTTTTTTATGAGCTATATAATGACATATCCATGAGATTTTGACCTGACCTTGTGCCTTGAAGAATCTATGTTTTACCCTGGATACCATCCTTGGGATGAGGGGAAGTGGCCAGGAATTTTTCCCAAAGATATGTAACCTAGTTGATAGAATCATGGCCAATATGATTGACAATATAGGTGCAATCTAAATACCATGGAAGTGTCCCCATAGAAATGTAAATTTTGACGACCATGGAAGTGTCCCCATATAAGTGCCTCTCATTTTTTTGATGTATCATTACTCTCATGTGATTTTTGCCTAGAGTGCCTTAGTTGTTTTCATTTCTTTTGTTAGCATCATCATTGTCATTTCCATTATCATCGTCATAATAAGCATCATATTCATCATCAACAACAACAACATTGAAAAATAGGGGTTAGGTCCTAATCTAGAAAAGGGTCAAAATGTTGGACATGACATGAAATCCTTCGAGATGAAAAATAGAGTTTGTTTCTCAATGAAAGAAAACTAGGTAAAAAATCAGATGCACCTGAAGTATTCCCATCATGATTTCTATAACAAATTTAGAGGAGGATGAGATGCAACTATAGTAGTCCCATCATGATTTCTACACATATTCTATTTACCAACAAATACATCCATGCCTTGCAATAGAGTAACTACGAAACTTACTCATATTACAACTTCACTCTTAAAAATATCTCCATCATATTCTTATTCAAGTATGTGATGGTTAGTTGACTTGATATTCCCATAAAAATTACTCTTGGTCTTTAGGGATCTGCATAAAACAATCTTGGTGATGAGGTATGTTATCCAATCTTCAAGGCATGCAATATAATGTCAAATGCAAAAGAGACAATTTCTATTAGGAAAATATTTTATAGGACAAATGAATCACATTATTTACCTTTCCATGGGCCATATTAGTAAATTACACCTATGTTTATAGTAAAATGAGCCAATGTTTTTTTGTCAAAACATGGGAAGCATGAATATTCAAGCACCTTTATTTTGGTTGATCCTTGTTGTATAACCTTAACTAATCCCTATACTCTTACACATTGATCCTTGGTGTATAACCTTTACCAATCTTGATCCTAGGCCCTCATGCATAGAGTAGAGGAGACACTTGCAACCATTTTCTACCTTGATCAAAACTTAACCCCATAGTAAGCACAACAATAAGAGAGAGGATATCAGACCTCAACCCCACAATGACCATGGTGAAAGAGGAGAGGATATATATCATACCACAAAAAATAATGGATGAGAGAAGATAGGAGACCAAGGTGATCCCACATAGACCGATCCCAGTTGCATAATAGACTAGGAGTAATAAGGGACCACCAATTGTGCCTAAATCAATGCAATTTTCACAAATACAATGGTTCAAGACTAGGGAATTTCATACTAACACCTCTAATGTGGTGACTAAATTTGTTTATGAACCAATTATTGATGATTTGGTTTCCCCTTACAAAAATCCTCTAACCCATTTCATCAATAACAAGGTCATCTAAGAATTGATGAAATAGATTTAGCTCAGTCATCAAATAAGTATTCCCTATTATCATTAAGAAAATGGGACAAATGCTAAACATACTACAAAACCTCGGTAAGGGATCTTACTAAGGTCCTCAATGGTCATGCAATGAATAGATTGACCAAATCCACAAAATATTATGGGCATTTAGATTGACCAAATCCACAAAATATTATGGGCATATTGAACAACTTTTAAACATTCCATAGTCTACACACCATTTCATTTGGTATATGGATATAATGTCATCATGCCCATGACATTTTGGGTTCTTTATCTATAGGAAGCAATAAAGAAATGACTACAAAAGAGTATTTTCTTACATCATAAGTAAGTGGAACATGATGAACTGGATGAATATATCCTTTAAAATAAATCCATCAACTGAATGTAATCATTTCACAACCAATTCCTAGAATGTCAAATGCTCATTCATTCTAGGAGCTTAAAATATATAATATCATATGGAGCTTAAAATGTTGAAATATGGATGGTTGAGCACTCATTATGTTGCAAAATTATATGATGATGGTAGTGTAGACATTATGGACATGGAAGGGTGCACCTTTCCTACTACAGTAAATTCCTCTAGATTGCATCATTACAATACATAGATCAATCCATGGAGCCTAAAGTGAAACAGAGAATGAATATTGATCTATAAATTGTTGTGGATATTCCACTGTAGCATTTCATCACAACAGATCTTATAATATTCTAAAATATTAGATTGTGCAAATTACTTTCTTAGATCCCGGATTATTGATTACTAGCTTACTGCTTAAAATTATGAAAATAATTGAAGTATGAAAATGAAAGGAATGAGAAAAATAACACACCATAGACATAAATGAACAAAATATATATCATGGGAAACCCAATATGGGAGAAAACCTAGCTAGAAGGTGACGCCTATGCTCTACTCTCTTTTCTTCAAATGCAAATACAAAGAAGAAGCACTCACTATGGAGTTTCCTTTGACATTATGGCCTGTATGGTTGCTACAGAATCTCTCCTCCTTTGTTATTCTCTTAAAATACTACTCCTAGATGCCATGCTGAACTATGGAACAAATAAAATGCTAAATAATGGAACCCCTTCTCCTCCTAGCATCCTAGTATTTAACATAGCTCGATATTCATCTAGGGGTAGGGTTTGGACTTCCCTGCCCTCAATTAGTGATAAGGTTTGGACCTTTTATAATATTATCAAAATTCCACACATGGCCAGCCCCACACATTTGAGTAATGGGGGCTGACATGGCATCCACTCGTACCATGGTGGTCGACAAGTTAGGTCAACTTGCGGGAGGCATAACTTTCACATACGAGCTTTGTTTGAGATGATTTTGCACCATTGGAAATTCATCAATGTGTGGAACACCATCGAGAGTGTAAGCACAAATTTTGGACCCCATAACCCAAAAAAATGTCATTTAATTCCTCAAAATGGCTTTGAAAGGTTCTAAACCCCAATTTTCCAAACTGGGACCTACGACTAAAATGGCCCTGCAAGCCAATTCCTCCAATTTTGCACCCAAAAAGTACCAAGATAGATGAAAAATTGTATGATGATCCAATCCATATCAATGAACATCTTCAAAACATTGAACTTGAACATTGAAACAATCCATAGACAACACCATTCCATTTGGTGTATGGTTGTAATGGCATCGTGCCCATGACCTTTGGGTTCCATATTTATAGGAAGTAGTGGAGGAATGACCACAAAACAGTAGTTCCTGACATCACAAGTAAGAGGAACTTGATGAATTGGATGAATATAGCCATTAAAAGAAATCAAAAAATTGAATGAAATCATTTCACAACAAATTCATAGAATGTCAAATGTTCATTCTAGGAGATTTGTTTATTTGTATAATATCATATGGAGATTAAAATGTTGAAATGTGTATGGTTGAACACTTGTTGTATTGAAAAATTATATGATGATGGTAGTGTAGACATTATAGTCATGGAAGTGTGCATCTATCCTACTGCAATAAATACCTCTAGATTGCATCGTTACAATGCATAGATCAAAACCATGGAGCCTAAATTGCAATAGAGCACTAAGATTTCATGGAAGCCTTTCATCTAATTCAAGTATTTGACTCTATATATATTCCAATATGACTAGCTAGGATTTGAAACATTGTCCTTTGATCATTCATCAAAAAAGTATGCTCTATTATCCTTAAGCATTTTGGCCCATTTCAAGATGATCTAGATCATTAAAATTATTTTTTAAATAAACAAATAGAAGTAACTTTGCATCACTAGATAAAAGTGAACATTCTAAAAAGGTTGAATTTGTTCACTTATTAAATCAAACAATTTCATAACATGTATTTAATATATGTTAGAACATACACAAAATTATGTTATACACATATATTCCACTTAACCCAAATAAAAACTATATCATATATCAGGAGTTTAATTTATGTGTTTCATATATGTTATACCATTTATTAATATAAATGTTATAACACATATTTTAATAAATGCATTTAACTTACCCATATAGAAAAAACTTGATTCCCCCACAATGACATTCCTACCCACCTTGACCCCAAACCCTAACATTATTATAGCGATAGGACAAGATTTGGATTGTCTCTCATCAACATTCCTACCCATCTCAACCCAAAATTGTGACATTGCAACATAGACATACCAAACCCATTGCAATAAGGGACAAAGGAACTAGCACGGACGTAGCCCGATCCTTCTCCTATGTTCTTTCCCTGAGATGTGATAAAGAGGGAAAGAACATAGGAGAAAAGGAGGTGTAGAAGAGAATTCATCGTACATTTGAATCCATACAAATTTCAGTAAACATGTAAGCAATTATTTAATGCCAACAATTTCACTATTCCATTCCTCTTGCAAAATGCTAATACAAAATGTTTTTCCTTCATGGAGATTGTTTTTATCCGGTGAGGATTTTGCTTGAATTCTCTTAATATTCCCATGATTTTCTTATTCCTGGTTTTTTTTATGGGTAAAGAACCCTATGAATATATGACTATTAATGACCAATAGGTATTCCTATTATGTGATGGTGTGGATATCATCGAAAAGTGATATGTGTTTAGTAATTCCATGTTAGGTTGCGTATGAACTCTATTTATTATAAACCAAAATAGACTTTCTAATATATGTTATATCAAACTGAGTTTGGTTCTTGTCTTCTATTTTGATGTATACTTTCATGTATGAATTTTTTATTATTTCTTGTTATTGCATACTCCAATATAGGCTCAATTGTGGTTTCCATAGATTTGTCTTGGTTTCTATAGCAACATACATTATTATCCTTTCTAAAACCAATTTTCTCAAAGAAGTTGTAGAGAAGTGATAAATGACAAGATATTTGTGAAGATTCTACTGAGTGCCTAAATCATCATTCTGAAATACCACATGTTCATGATATATCTATGAAAACAATTATAGATGTTTTAAAGTCTTCTGTTTTTTTAAGAGATCACATCATAGATTTCAGTGTTAGTTTATGTGTTGTTTCTCAAATATGCATTAATGATCGAAAACATGTGTGTTGAACACGTGATCCCATATATATATATATATATATATATATATATATATATATATAT
>CBVK0103581444.1:0-10558 GCA_900067695.1 Picea abies
ATGTTGTTATATTAATAATATGGATATTTACATGTACAAAACAGGCTCTTAGGCTTTAACACCTAGGCTCCCGACCTAATCAACACATAAGCCTACCAACTTATAAATACTCAGCTCACTAGCCTACAAAACATGTTATATTCGTAATTACAATCGGGGCTCATCCTTGGTGTATTACATTAATTGTAGCATCTCATGATTATGCAGCTAACTTACACAATCCTTTCCCTTGCACAATATGAGTAGGCTTAAATTCCATATCATATTCCTGGATGGTTGTCATCCAGATCCCTTTTCATTCCCCTAACTCCTATTGAATAAACAATGATTGAATAGCAGGGTGATAAACTATCACTTTGGTATAATTCTTCAAGATATGGAACCTAATGTGTCTAACAAAATATAGACGGCATATGCTTTCTTGTCTACAACAAGATAATGGAACTTTGTTCCTTGTAGGCTTGTGCTCATAAAGGAAATAGGTGTTTCGCTCCCTTCATCAACTTTTTGTGTTAATACTACTATAAGAGAATGGTTGGAAGCAAATGTGTAATAAAGTAAATCGAGGTTCAAATTTGGACTACACAGAATCAAAACATTTGAAACAGCTTTTTTTTATCTTTTTAAAGGATTGTTTTTCCTCCTTGTTCCATTTAAAATCAACATCCTTTTTTATCATATTTTGCAAGGCCTTAAACATTTCTACAAAATCAAGAACAAAGTTTTGCACAAAATTAATCTTCCTGATGAAAGATTGCATATCTTTCTTATTGTGTGGTAAAGGCAATAATGATATGGATCTTATTCTCTGAGGGTCTATGGTTATACCTTCTTTAGAAATAATGTTCCCAAGCAACTTACCCTCGGTGATTTCAAAGACACTCTTCTTAGGATTTAAAGAAATCCCATATTTTCTACATCTTTCAAAAATATGTGTGAGATGCACAAGATGATCTGCTTTGTTTTTTTAGTACATAGTCACATCATCCAAGTAAACAATGACAATATTGTTGATGAGACCGTGAAAAGCAATGTTCATTGCTCTTTGAAATGTGGCTTTGGCATTGATAATCCCAAAAGACATTCATTTATAAGTGAAAGTATCGATTTGGTTTGGAAAGTGGTATTTAGTTTATCTTCTTCAATGAATAGGATTCGATTGTATCTAGAGAAATCACCAAGTAATGAAAACATTCCAGTTCTTGATACAAGTTGTAGGATTTTTTTCCATGGGTGGGATAGGATAGATTTCCTTCTCAAAAGCTTTGTTCAAGTTATAGAAGTCAACACAGAGACTAATTTCACCAGTTTTCTTCCTAATTGGCACCAGGTTGGATACCCAAGCAGAATGCCAAACTTGGAAGATGATTTTGGCATCAAGAAGTTTTTTCGACTCTAGACTTGGGGTTCAAGGGAAGGATGCATCATATGGATTTTTTTGTTGAAATTGTTTTACGACATTCTTCATTGGGATAGTGTGTTGGATGATACACATGCCGTAAGTTTCGAGATCGTCATATGTCCACGCGAACTCATCCTCGTGTGTTCTAAATAGTTTTAGATAAGCTTGTTTTTCTTGTTCAATACAACTTTTACCAATATCTACATTTTTGGGGTTTTCATCAGTTCCTAAATTGACAACTTCATGACTTAGAGTGAAACTATGGGTTTTCATGTTTGAGGGTCATTTAAACCCATCGTATATGATTTTGACTATTCTCTACCCACTTCAAGACTTGCTTGATATTATTCATTATCTATGGATAAGTCTTTGAAATTCTCTGCATTAGTGAGAAATTCAATGATCTACTCATCACCTTCAATGACCTTCCAGTTTGTGACATTATCTGGAAGAGAAGGTCTCTAAAGCAATTCAACAACAATTCTACTAGCTTCAAGATCTTCCAATGGAAATAGTCTAGAGGCAACAATCACAAGGCAGTCAGGAAACACATTGTTAGAATGTGGGACAACATAAATGTTGAAAGCACCAAAGCTATCAATCAATATTTGAACTTCTTGATGATAATATTTTAGATGAGGGGCATTACAATGTATCGTATTTTTTAGTTGCGTGATAATTATCTCAAAATCTCCAAACACTTTTATTTCTTTAGTTTTTAAATCTATGGATTTGTACAGACCCTGTACAAGTGCCTCATATTCAGTTGTATTATTAGTATAGTCAAATTTTAATTTGCAAGAAAGGACATTGTGTTTACCCTTAAGATTGATGAAAAGACAACCAACTCCAGCTCCCCCTTGAGATTTGGAACCATTGAAAAATACAGTCTAGACGTCTTGAGCACTACAAAATCCTATTTTATTTATATTTATAGATTCAAACCTTTTTCAGGAAAAAAATTGGCATAATTTATAGAACTGATGTTACAATCTTCTTTATCAGAGTCATCTTATCACAATGGCAATTTTGATTTATGACTTTATGTTGCATTAGAAGTTTCAGTGATTAAATTACCAAAGTAAGAATCAATAGAATAATTTCCAAGGATCGAAAATTCAAGAGATGAAGGATCAGTAGTAGTGTCAAGACCAGTTATTGTGTGTTTCATATATCTCTCTCAATCGATCCTAATCTTATTCAGTTTCCCATTCCACGGAAGCCAGATATGTGACTAATCTGAGGAAAAGTAACTTTGGAAGTTCTATGCCCAGTCTCTACTTAGCAATAAACCATATGCCTCGAGGATGTCCACTACAGTAATATCTATTATTTGATGAACTTTTGGGTTGGAAGATACTTGGATGACGAAGTCCTTTAGTTTACCAATGACCTTGACTTATGTTCTATCAAGCTGAAGTATATGAGTTGCAAACTTGGTCAGAGTCACATTCAGCTTTCTACAAACAAAATATGGCATAACATTTGAAGATGCCCCTAAGTCTACCAAACAATTGTGCACATTCCAATTGAATATTTTGAATGTTAAAAATAAATGATGAGTCAAAGACTTGGACTTATTTCCATGAAGAGCAACATTGATACTAGCATTTTGCAGGTCATTACTTGTTCTTTTATTAATATTCCTAGCAGCAATTGTTGGTTGTGCGTCTGTGTCTTTGAAAGAATTCAACAATAACTTTTGTTGATGCGATATTTTGCATAAATATAGGATTGAAAGATTTGCTTTAGTCTTCTTCATATCCTTGAAAATTATTTATCCCATTGGATATGGGTATCTGATAAAAATCTTACTGGTATTTGGGATACTAGAGGAATTCCTAGTAGTAGGATTTGTAGTCCAAGTTCTTCTAGTATTTGGAGCTTGGGAAGTGCTTGATTGTTGTGGCACCGGTCCCTTACTCCTTGTATGGTAATCACTTTGGACATGAAAGCCTTCCTCTATTACTTATTCATCTTCAACCACATTGCGACCAGGGAGAATGTCCCATAGAACCATGAGTAATTCACTGGGTTGATCCAAATTTTCTTCATCCACTTGTCCCTCAATTGACTCATTATATTCTTTTGCTTGTATGCAACCATCTAGAAACCTGTTTTCTACCATATTCATGGCATTTGTCCATTAGGGATAGGTTTTTTCTAAATGACTGGCTTGATGATAGTTGCAAAAAAATCCATAGCCACCCCTTCCAAATAAATATTCAAATTTGCAAGTGGGGGTTCAATAGGTCTAGGAGGAATATGTCTCCTAAAGAAAGGCCTATATGGCCTTTGATTTGAAGTCCCTTCTCCATTATTCATTTTCATGTTGATGACTTCATTCAATAATTGTCTAATCATTCTTTACATGCTCTCCACATCCATAGAATCTTCATCTGTACCTTGCACAATTTGTTTTGGTTGAGTTCTATGTAAGATAAGGTTTTTCTTTGGTTGGGAAACCTCTTTCTTTCTGAAAGTGGTCTAGCTTTCTTTGCATCCCATAATTTTAAACTCCGCCTTCTTGAATTCTTCAAAAGTTGATGCTAAGGTATTGTTTCCATCTTGCTTAACAAACATGGAAATTGATGTGGGTAAGGCATTAGCATAAACTTTGATTTGAAGTACTTGTGTAGGTTCAGTTCCATCCCTAAAATTGTCCATATTTTACCCTCTCCTTGGGACTCATGAGTAAATACAATAACTCATACATTAAATCACTAGTGGTAGTTCTTCCCCAAACATGTCTAAAAAGGATTTCTGAAAATCACCCCAATTAGTGATTAATCCAACAGGCAAATTGAAATACCAAGTAGAAGATGTGTTTTCAAAAGTGCATTGGAAAAGTCTACACACCACATATTCGTGTTGCACGTGCATTAATCTGATGGCCATAATTAATTTCTTAATGTGATTTTCCAGAGGACCAATTAGTTCAAGATCATATTTGGGAAGCAAGTGGTCTAGATGCTTCTAAAATTTATGTAGTTGACTGGGCAGGGATAAAGTATCTCGAGCCAACCATGATTGATTCTAATGATTGGCCATATTTGAACGATGTGAATTTGTGTCCAAATGGTTAAAATATGAAATTGAGCCCTTTGAGTGGTCAGAATTAGAATTGGAATTCATTCGTCTTTCAAATTTCTCACTTTATATCAAGGTTGTAATAGGGTCGATCGATGTTGGAGGAATTAAGCCGAAGGGTTGAGTAATTTCTTGTAAGGATAATTCTACCAAGTCTTCTATGGTATAAACCAAAGTATGATCCCTAGTGTTGGTCATGGTTTGAGTAGTATTTCTTCATTAAGGGAGTAAAGGGGTTACATGCAAAATATCGATTTGCATTGCCTAGGCCCAGGTAATACATCTAAACCTCTGCGTGTGGTAGTGCGTATTGTAAATTCTAACCTTGTACAATATCTACTGCAAACTAATATTCAGGACACTACTACTCGTGCAAAGAATATAACACATACCCAACACGTATAAGATTGCCTCAATATCAAATCCAAGACTTTCAAGTCCCGAGGTGTTGGATTTTTAGAGGTTTAACTTTCAAGGATTTGAAAGATCGGTTTTAGAATACAAGCTATTTGTATGACTTTCCATACACATGCCCTCCTTCTATCACAAATTCTATTAAGGGGGTTGAAAATCCAAGACTCAATATTAGGTATTAAACCCAAGGAAGAGACTTGATTGGACTCTCCCCTATTTGGAATGAAAGGATACTCCAGGTTTCGGTTCGACAACCATTCGATGGGATTTATGAAAATGTTTTTAAAAGTAATTATGTTTTTTTAATCTTCTATGTTATATGTGAAAAATGCAACAAATAAATATAATTTGAATGGATTTAAAGAAGTCAGATATCAAGAGGTAACTTCTGGAAATATTGAATAGAAATACTTCCATAACTTTATTCCTCTAAGAAATAATTCCACAAAAAAAACACCACTACAAGGATATTCCCAAGAAACACAGTTTACACTATTGTAGAAAGGGGAAACTCATATGAACATCACACAATGATTTTCCATTTAATTCATAATTTGCTATAGAAATAATTGTATAATGGTTAATCCTCAAATGGGGTGACAACTGGCCAACATGTACATTTGGGAGTTAATATCCCCAGCCGCCATCCTCCCCCTCCGTCCAATTCACATGGCTTCCCTGGAAGTGAGAGGAGTGTTGGTGTACCTACATGGGAGGACTGATTTAATGGAGACCTCAATGCTCGAGCTGGACCAAGATAAACCTTGTACGATCTGTCATTCCCCTGTCCACTCAGCTTTAATGCAACTTCTACATATCAAGGAAGTGGAAAATATCAAGGTGAGCACTGACATTCACAGCATTGTTCTGGTTATTTCTCATTCTCGGTTTCAATGGTCTCTCTATTGTTTTGGTCATTGATCGTATTCTATTTCAGTGTGTCCCCTCCCCCTTCCATCTGTTATCTCTGCTCCAGCCTTCCCAATGCCTAAAGAAAGGGGGAAACCCAAGCGGGGACCGACCTAATATAGTTTTGTTTCTCTCCATCACTGTCCTAGACCTCCAACTGATCCTACTTCGCCCCTCGCAGCTCATGCCCATCCTAGACCTCCAATCGCACTTGTTCTTCTCTCTCGGCCCCTCAAAGCTCCAAACCACCCTCAATTTTATTCACCATGCTCTACTCAGAATTGGGCAGAGAATGACCAGCCTATGACGATTATGGAGGAAGAAATCCCCTAGGACCCTCCTATAGTACCCATGGACTCCAATCTCCTCACTTATTCAAACATTCTAGAGACACCCTCTACTTTCAGTCATACTCCTATGGATGACGACTTGGTGACAGGCCTGGGTGGTTTCCTTATTGAGGAAGAAATTCCTGCCAAATTTCAAAAGGAAGACTTCTTAGCAGCGAACACATGCGGTGGACACATTGAGGAAGAACCTCCCACTGTTATTCATCACAAAGACGTGGCTCGGCCTACAAATGACTCTCCACCATAGGAATTTTATGTTGTGGCTTCGCCCAGAGCATGGTGCCTCTCTCAGGAACATTTGCAATTAATATTTTATATGTGGCAGGATGCAGAGGAGCAGCTTCACCGTTAGTCAACCCTTTCTCGACGCCTAGATGTGTTGTTTGAAGCCCTGTCAAGCGAATCAGTCAAGATAAATTATCCAACATGTTGTTAACCATTCGTGCTAGCTCTGCGACCAACCGAGGATGATGGAAATTCGGGTTCGCCTAAAGTTTAATTTCCTTTTCTGTCATTTTGGTTTTTTGTTTATAATGTTTAAAACAACCATGGTTGCAGATAGATGGCTAAGAAGTTTGAAAATTCTCCCTGTAGCAAACTCAAACATGCATTGGACAAATTGCCACTTGTCCTGGTTTCCACTTGTATGGCAGGACAGGTGGCAATTTTTTTATGCGTATACTGTTTTGAAATATTTTTAAGGTAATACAAACTTTTATTTACAAAAAATAAATAAATTATACAATGGTTAATGTATTTAAATGACAAAGCATGGATTATGGAAAGTAAGCAAATGAAATAATAAAGCACGTCAAACTTATTTGTTGAACAAAAAAAGAAAGTAATTCACTAAATCACACAAAATAACTTAATAGCATGGAAATTCTTACTAGACATGTGAAACATCAGTCAACCATAGATTAACCCATAGGTTAGAATTGATCCATAATGAAATCTTCAACAAAATGATTTTGACCTCCAAAAGGGAGCTTCTTAATTAACTTCAAAATAGTTATCGATTACAATTCTTAACTATCACATCAAATACCCTAAGTCCCTTATATGTAATCAATTTACATATTTATAACATAAAAGTAAATATAATTATGGAATAAAACAAAAAATGACCATACAAAAAAAACATGCACAAGCCATGTGATTCGCTCAACCACTACATCTTGGGCGAATTGGGACTTGTCGTTGTAGGATACTCCTCGTCGTACTTTTCCCATTGGTTGAATAACCATATTCTAATTAGTGAACATGTGTTGCTCACTGGGTGAAATTAACATTGGAATTCCCCACTCAAACTGTAATGTTCCCAAGCCAATTTTTTCACTGGAAACACTAATTGTTCTCTGTTAACTGTTGTTTGGATGTGTGTATGCAGGTTTTATCTTAGAGTTGTGTTTAGGGTTTTTATATTCAGTTATCAAAGAATATGAACATAGATCTGAAGATGCATCATACAGAAATACAAGAGATAACAAGAAACACCAGATATGGAACCAAATAACACAGATCTAACCTTTATTTAGATAATATGAGAAACCTGATACAATAGAACTGTAGATCTGGAAGAATATCAGATAAATCCTCTAGATGAAACATGAGTTGCTACAAAATGCTCAATACTGAAGATACAAGCCTCCCAAGGATAGATAACAAGTTGAAAAAGAATACAAGATTAACTTTTTTCCTTCTAGGGTCAAGTCCAAACCCCCCTGGCTGAAGTTACGTCCTCCTGGATGGTTGTAGAGATCCAATATTTCAGCCCTGCTGCTGGAAGCCTCCAAATGCTTTAAAAATCTATGGAATGATAGATCAAGGCAAGGTAAACCCCCTCCTGAAGTCTCAAGCTGAAATACCAAGATCTGCTCCTCGAAAGACTGAAACTCCAAACTGGACTGCGCCCTCCTAAAGACTGCAGAGACCCAATAATTTAGCCCTGCTACTGGAGACCTCCAAATACTTTGAAACTCTATGGAATGATAGATTGGGGCAAGGTAAACCCCTTGGTGAAGTCTCTGGCTGAGATATGAATATTTGCTCCTCTAAACTGACCAAATCTATTTCCCAGTGGGCCCTCCTTCTCTCCAACTCTTGCCCAACTCCAGAAAATCAAATGGAAAGTAAATATCTCTCCAAATACACTAGAGATGATGGCTAAGGCCCTGCATAGAAAACCCTGGTGTCCAAAATTCCAAAATCCTTCTCAAACTCCTAGATTGAATCTTCCTTCTCTCAATGGTGCGCCCTCTTGTTGAAAACCCCCAAGGTTATGTCATGCTTCTGTTCTAGATGGTTGATGGTACCTGTAGCTAATTTAGAATGGTGTGGGTGGAGTATTTCATCCCCGAGACCAAGCTTGGAACAAGTGAGGTGGGATCTTCCACCACCGAGTTGTCCTCTAGGGTTTGTATTATCAAAACTCTCAAAATTGTTGTTCTCTAGAGCCCAAAAGAAAAATTCAATAATAATCCAAAATTCAATGAGAAGTGCACCCTTCCTTTCCTTTATACCTCAATTATGTTTCTTTGTTGAGTTAGTTAACTCCTAGCTTACCCTCACGTGTTCTATTCTTTCACTGAGTTACCTTTTCTTTTCAAAGTCAACTTAATAATATAACGTTGAGCTTAGTTGATGGCTTTTAGCTGACTTTCTCCCCATAGTGCATGAGACTATAGCCTAGTGGGGATGACTAGACTACTGAGTCTCTCTAACCCTCTTAATCAAGAGGTGCGAGACATTACAGTCTCCTCTGCTAGGAATTGCTTGCCCACAAGCAATTTTGAACTTGTCTCATGTAATTCCTGTTCACTTTCCCAAGTAGCATCCTCAATAGGTAGGTTATTCCATTTGACTAAATATTCCTTGATGCTTCTCCTCCTTATGTTCTTTTCACGAACTTCTAGTACCTCTTCTTGTATCAATATCAATTGCCCTTCTTCATAAAAGGGTGGAAGTTCTTCAATAGGAATGATGTGTTGGCCTATGGCTCTCTTCAAGCATGACACATGGAAAACATTGTGTATTTTGTTGCCATGTGGAAGATCAAGCTCATATGCCACGACCCCTACTTTCCTGTTGATCCTATAGGGTCCAAAGAATCAGGGTTGGAGCTTTTCTTCTCCACTTCTCTTGATGGATTCCCGTCTGTATGATTGAAGCCTCAAGTAAACCAAATCACCAACCTCAAATGTGCACTCCACTCTGTTCCTATCTTCCTGGACCTTTTGTTGATTTTGTGCCCTTTGCAGGTGGTCCTTCAGTTCTCTGAGTATATCCTGACTCTACTGAATCCAATCCTGAACCATAGGGGCCCTATTGTCACTAAAGACAATCTCTACAAAGGATAGGGGATCATATATGTACAAGGCTCTGAATGGTGTCATACCAATAGACATATGATGAGTGGTGTTGTGGAAGTATTCTCCCAAGTGAAGCCACCTAACCCATGCCTTTTGTTGTCCTGATACATAATTTCGGAGGTATCCTTCCACCCACTTGTTGACTATTTATGTTTGACCATCAGTTTGAGGATGGTAGTTGGTGTTAGGGGTTAAGGTCGTACCAGCCAACTTGAATAATTCCTGCCAGAAGGTGCTCATAAATTTGTTGTCCCTGTCACTCACAATGGTCTTGGGTAAACCATGTAATCTGAAAACCTCCCTGAAGAACAAATTTACGACCTATGTTGCACTGAAGTCTGTGGCAATGGAGAAAAAATCAGCAAACTTGGTTAACCTGTCCACCACCACAAAAATACAATCTTTGTCACGTGCTTTGGGAAATCATGTGATGAAGTCCATAGATACGCTTTGTCATTTGTGCTCCGAAATGGGTAGTGGTTGTAATAATCCTGCTGGATGGGTGTGTTCATCCTTGTTTACCTGACAAGTAGTGCATTACTTGATGTGGTGCATTACATCTTCATTCAAACCTTTCCAAGAGAGTCTTTCCCTTATCTGTCGGTATGTTTTGACAAATCCTTGATGTCTTGCCACTGGTGAATCATGGCATGCTTGTAGTACCTTGGCCTTAAAGGAAGTCCATAGATATGCTTTCCCATTTGTGCTCCGGAATGGGTAGTGGTTGTAATAATCCCGATGGATGGGTGTGGCCATCCTTGTTTACCTGAAAAGTAGTGCATTTCTTGATGTGGCGCATCACATATTCCTTTAAATATTTCCCTTATCTGTCAGTATGTTTTGACAAATCCCTGATGTCCTGCCACTGGTGAATCATGGCATGCTTGTAGTACCTTGGCCTTAAAGGCTAACTCAGAAACGAAGAAAATTCAGCCCTCGTAGTAGATGATGTCATCCATTATTCTAAAGTGCTCATCATGTACCTGTCCATCCATTAATTGACATGCAAATTGGTTCTTTGA
>CBVK0103581451.1:0-16614 GCA_900067695.1 Picea abies
TGGTGGATGAAGGAGCCTTGACTTGCATCATGTCCATTTCTTGTTGGAAGGCCCTTGGCTCTCCTAAGCTCAACACATCTGCAACAGTATTAAAATCATTTGATGGACACATGTTTTAGCCTCATGGCATAATCATTGTCTTACCCATTGAGTTAGGTGGAAAGACTGTCTTTGTGGCAGTAGAGGGCATTGACGCTCCTCTTGAGTAAAATCTAGTACTCGAGCGTACTTGGTTCTACAAGATGGCTACAGTTGTCTCGTCGGTCTTTAGGGTCCTACACTTCCCTCACTAAGGGAAAATCGTCACAATTGATTATCTTGTGTTTTGTACCCCAGACCTTGGATCCAGTGCAAGGTCAAATGTACCCTTTGTCAGTGATACCACGCAGTCTTTTGTCAACATCAGCACGGGGATGTTCAAAGATACTTCGTTAATGGTAATTTTTCTCCTTCCCCCACTGTCTCCCACTACACACATAGCTCCTATCAATGTGATTTCGTCCTTTACTAGTGAATCCCTCGGGTATTTTGATCCTTGGGTGGTACCTTGTCATGAGGATGTTGACTCTTATGGAGCTTCCATGCCACTCACCGTGGTCTATATTATCGATATGGCGATCCCATCAGCATATATTGATATTGTTCAACAACTCCATCCTCATATGGAATGTGATCAACCTACTCCTCATGAATGGGTTTTTGACTCTCTAAGTCCACATGACATCCTAGATACAAAGTTGCCTTTAGAAGAGGCCATCTTAGAAGTCATGGATTTCGTAGAAATTTCAAAGGATGAGGTGATGCATTGATCATCTTTTCCTATTTTATAACTAATGATATTTGACATGATGAGTCTTGATCCGAGACTAGGGGCATTTGTTAAGGCATGCAATGAAACCCCTAGTCTTGACTATTTTCCACCTCTTATTTTTTTTTCAGAAATTGCCACTGAGTTTTTTTCTTCCCCATCCATCGAAGATTTATGTTTCATACTTCCTTCGTGTCTTTATGAAACCCATCAAGGAGTTATCCTAGCCCACGAAATCACTCACAATGAGTATCTTCAGCTGCAAAAAATTGTTACTATGTGGTATGGCCTTGGCATGGTGAACCATATGATGCCAACATTGGCTCATGTGTTCATCAATTATGAAAAATATCCTTGGCCAAAGCCTAGCAATGGGCTCTACTTTGCCTAAATCATTAGAATGTGTAGTGCCTTGTACATAGGTGTGTGGTGTGAGTGCTTTTTATTTTGCATATATCATATCCAAAAAATCCAAAAACATTTCCTTTTTTGAGATTTCACTATGTGTTTTGACCTTGGAATCTAGTTTACATGTTCTTATTAGGATTCTAGAGACGTTTTTACAAATATGGAAATGCCCACTACACTTGAGGTATATATTTCTAAACTGGCATATAAGGATAGGTTTTTTCCTATATTTCTCGCTTTGCATTATTAACCATCCATACTATGAGCAATATGCCTTAGGTTCGAACCCGGTCGATTGTGACCTTAGCCACTCCTTTTGCACATTGTAATTGGTTTGGCAGTTCCTACCCCTCATGAACGCCCTAGTTAGCACCTAGATTGCCATTTAGTGCACGTGTTGTGTTTTCTCATAGGCCCGGGAACCCTCCTTTAGCCCTACCATGACTTGAATATTGAGCCTCATTTTCCTCTCTTTGTCTATATTATGGCCATATACCATGGGGGTTCCCAAACATTTTTCTTGTTGCTTAATGGTAGCCGATGCATTTTCTTCTCGCATCATGCTTCCTGTTGTTGTGTTTTTGTTTTCCCATATCCATCTTATCGTTATGCAGTAGCCTTGACCATTCGCTTCTTGCATTACTTGGCCTATGTTTGCATCCACCTACCCACAGAGAGAATAACTACTAAGAGTGGACCTCACTTACCAAAACCATTTTCATTTCTCATTGCTTAGGTCGGTTCCATGTGCTTGGAACATAGGAGCATGTTGTTAATCCAATCGTTCTCTCCCACTGAGTATACTTTTATCTCTTTTTCAGAGTCATAAAAGGACACGAAAAAGGTATCGAGCTTACTTGCGTCATTCTTTCATTCTTGTTAAACCATGAAGGAGACTAAGCATACTTGTGTTATTCTTTAGTGCTTGTTAAACCAAGAAGGAGACCGAGCATACTTGTGTCATTCTTTTGTGCTTGTTAAACCATGAATGAGATGAAAAATAAAAATAAAAAATAAGAAAAAGAGTGGGTGTTTTTCACCATTAGTCTATTCTCAAAATGACAGCGTCAATCAAGTCACCCTTGAACATGGCACATTTTTGAGTCCTCAACATACAGTTGGCTTTTATCTTGCCTATGAGTCATCCCAGTAATATGAGTCAGATATACTCATCTGACTAGTTACTCTTCCAATCATCATGGAGAGTGTTTCAATGCCTCATGTGTTGTTGCACTATATTCATCCAACTCTTGTGTCTTGTTGCCAAGTCATCATTTTTTCATTCTATATGTTCAAGGGAAGTTTAAGCCTGAGTCAACCATCTGTTGTTTTGTTGACTTTCTGAGCCGCATCCCTATGTCATATGTACTTGTGATACTCTCTCTTCACATCATCTCTTGGTGTATGTTTCATGTTGATTGATGGGGATACATCAAGGCCCTCCTTCAACGGATCTCTTCCTATTGACTTCAACACATTCTCTAGGAGAGGGATCTAGGAACCAGCGAGTACCTTGGATCTTGTAGTCCTCGGTGGAAATCCTCCTCATGATTGACAATGAGTTTACACCATTGACTCCTGATCGATTAATTCTAAGAGTGTTCGACATCAGATCCTCTATTCACACTCGATAGATTTTACTAGGTACCTTGGGATCCATATTCATCATCGGTGGGTCTCGTCGTGTCTGTTAACGGTATACATCAATGACCAGTAATTAGACAATTTCTACCATGCTCAACATCATCTCATCTATTCACATGTTTTAGATTCGTACCATCGAGGTTTGGGACGAAGACCTTGGGTTTGGGGCCACATCATTCCTTTACAGCATCCCCTCCCAAATTGTGATGGAGTATATCACTTCTATATGAAGACTTCAAGGGCACTCTCCTCATTGCTCATTGTCTTCTTGACATCTATATGTTGTGCCATAGATCCACATTGTATTTATTGGTGGCTATGATTATGTTCATGACATAGATCCACATTGTATTTGTCGGTGGCTATGATTGAGTTCACGATGTAGATCCACATTGTATTGTCTCGTGGCTATGGTCTTATTGATTACATGGATCCATTGTGTGTTCTTTCATGGCCATGGTCTAGTATTTGATATCATGGATCTGCAATTTATTGTTTGGCGGCCATGCTCATTTAGAGTCTAAGTATGTCTACCTAGGAGATTGGTCTATATATGCTCTCATCCTTGGTCAAAATGTCCATCTCTCATGATTTAAGGTTTCACCTTCAAGGAATTGATGCCCCCAATGAAGCTTGGGAAAATCTTCAAGTTGTGTTTGGTAAACACAATATTATTTGAGCCCACCAATTAGAAAATCAGTTAATGACTTTAAGTTCCAATGATTTTCCTTGCATTGAATATTATTTATCCAAGTTCAAAATACTTAGACTTTTATGCATAGACTACAAACTATATCTGAACAAAGATTGATGCATATATGTTATTCTTGTTAATCTTGATAGTGCATATTTTTTTTGTGTATCTACCTTTTATGCCACTAGAGAAGTTGTAGAGAATTCTTATAAAGAACCCTCTCTTGAGTCTTTTTTTTATGCTCTAATTCAAGACAAAGATAAGCTTGTGCAACTTGGATTGATCAACACTACAAGTACATCAAACAGAACCTTAGTGGCCCAGTAGAAAGATAAATCCAAGAATCCCAAGAAGCAACATCATTGCCACAACAAGCAAAATAAGGGTCCCAAACCCTCTCCACCAGATTATGCTCCTAATAGTGACAAAGGAGAAAAATCTAAAAGTAAGAAGACTGACAAACACTACAAATTTTGTGGGAAAGATGGTCATGTGGAGTCTAAATTTTTTAAAAGGATGGAAGCCTTAGAAGCAGCAATGAAGAAGCACAACATCAATATTGATTCTTCTTCTTTCCTAATGGTGACAAAGGAGCAAAATATAAAAGTAAGAATACTAACAGACATTGCAGCTTTTTTGATAAAGATGGTCATGATGAGTCCAAATGTTTCAAAAAGATGGCAGCCTTAGAAGCAGCAATGAAGAAGCACAACATCAATATTGATTCTTCTTCTTCTTCTTCTTCTTCTTCTTCTTCTCATGGACATGCACTTTCTACTTATGGTTTCTCCTTCAATGCAACTTCTACTTCTTCCTCTAATGAGTGGCTTATTGAATCTGGAGCATATTTTCATATGGACAAGTATAAAGCCATCTTTTCTACTCTTAATGAATGTAACACCAAGAAAATATTTGTTGGTGATGATATATCTCTTAGTGTTTTAGGGTTTGGAATAGTTTATGTAGATAATGGTCTTTTCAATGATGTAGTATGTGTCCCAAGTATTTCCTGCAACCTTTTATCAGTGTATCAGGTCACTCATTCAAGTGAAGGTAAAACCGTAGAGTTTTCACCCCACCAAGTTGTAATCAATATTTTAAAAGATCATATGCATGTCCTAGCAACTGGAATTGTTGATGATATTACCAGGTTATACAAGTTTGACAACTTTGGTTCATCATATTTTCCATCAGTTTTTATTGCTCATAGCGATGACTTGAGTGAACTTTGGCATGAGCGTTTGGTCATCTAAACTATCGCTCATTGTAGAAACTATGTAAAAAACATATGGTGATCGGTCTTCCTCTTGTTTCTTGCAGAGATGTTGTTTGTGTCAGTTGTATTCTCGAAAAACATTATCAGGACATTTTTGAAAAATGTGCTTCTTGGTATGCATCAGCCCTTTTGCAGCTTGTTCACAGTGATTTGTGTCGTCCATGTTATCGTTGGATTTGTAATTGTGCAAAGCCCAACACAAGATCACCAAATCTTGTGTAACTATAGGAAATCCTACCATTGTCACCTTAGTAAGAAATCCACTTATTTTAGTGATGGATGAGGTCCACCACAAGGGAGGCTTCCCTAGTGACCTCAAGGGATCAAAGTAGCAAGTTTGATAGCCAAGCCTACCGCCCCCTCTCTTGATCACGTAAATCAAAGGCTAAGTCAAAGGAAATAAGAGATAAGAGATGATTCGAGTACCTGCCTAAAATTAGAACACTTATAGCATATATATGAATATTTTCAAGTACAAGTATGCAATTAATACCTCTTAAAGACACTAGACAGTGAAAGATGATATTTTTGTTGTAAAATTGTAGCAGCTAACAATGGTACAACAACAATACATAAATTGTAACAACAAAAATTATACTTCAAAGTTGCAACAATTTACCATGAACACTTAGCATTTATTCAATAGAACATTTTCCAATCATTAGATGCAATTTATGGGTATGTTAAGCCACTATTAGAGCAATGTATGCAACAAATTAGTGTATGTTAGTATGGTTGTAGCAAAATTTTGCAACAACAACAAGCATATTAGTGAGCATAAGTTAGAGTTAGTAAAGTTAGTAGAGAGCTTGAGAGAATGAAAATTGAGAGTTTGTTGAACACTTTCACCACAAGAGAGCTCAAATGATTAGTGACTTAGGGCTATTAAGTCTTTTACAACAACAATACAATATGTTTGGAGATGATAGTGGTAATATCTAAGAGATAGGGTTTGATTAACGTCTTAGTGGATGTTAATTATCATCATCATCATCATCATCATAAGGTGCTAGCACATTATGGACTTAGATTTCAATATTTAAAGAGAAGGATTGCTAGAGTGCAAGAACTTTTGGGCTCTGACAACCTTTTCTCCCTTCTTAAGTTATTGAATTAAGTTAAAATCAAGAGTCTAGAATCAAACTCCTAAACTGCTAGCACTTTAGGGCTTTAGGAGCTTAACCCTAGGTAGGATTTCCTTCACAAATTTATGGATGAAATTGACCTTGTGAGAGGAGGAAGCAATTATGTTTCTCTCTTAAGGTTTTACCAAGAAAAATCTTCAATATGAACAAGTAAAATTTACCATAAACATTCAATAACATGAAAAGAAATTGGAGAAATTTACTTACTTCACAAAGATATGACAAGAATAAACCCTAATTGCTGAAATTTCATCCAAAAATCAGCAAAATCCATCCACAAATGATCCTCCAAAGCAAGTCACATGAGTGTAGAAGAGAGAGAGAGCCAAATAGGGTGAAAGTTTTAGACTTGTCTCTCACAAAGGTGAGAAAGTTGTGATGATAAAATGAGTCTTGACTAGCCATATTTATATGTGAAATCCTAGCCACCAAAGGACTCTAATGAAAAGTCGTGTCTTTACACAAAAGGACTGACTTCTTTAATTTTCCCTTTCGATTTACAAAAATTGAATTTTACATAAAATAAAACCCTAAAGAGGGTGATATCATGCTCTAGTAGGGTGACGCTAGGCTCACAAGAGACACGTCAAGGCGGAAAAGGTGGAACGTGGGGCCTTCAAAGGCCATATGTCCCTCTCTCAAGTGTCGAGGTCGATGCTACATGCCTCCTCCATCAATCCATCAAGAAATCCATCAAAACCCTAGCCCCTATGTGACGTCATGGGATAGGAAGGTGACGTATAGGCATAAAAAGACCAATGCTCAGGTGGAGAAGGATGGAATCCCATCCTCTAGCCTTTCCAAGATGCCTCCAATGGAAACGTCCTCCATCATCAAGGTGAAATGCTCATCATCAAATGGTGTGCCAAACATGGGGTCTAGCATCCATCTAGTGGGAAAGGTCCTACAAAGAAAGACAATTACACCTTCTATGGGTCCACATGTCATATGAATCATTCCAAGTAATCCACATATAATCAGAGAACCACCCAAACATGTGCATCAAACCCCCTTTTTTCAAACTAACAAATGCTCAAAGACCTTGTAAAATTCTCCTAATTTAGGTATGGGAGGGGTTTCAAGGTACCCTATTGGGTTAACCAATCCCCGAGTCAAAGGTGTTTCCTAAGGACAACCTATCTAATTCATGTAGTGAGTGTAAGGTGGATTTGGGGAAATACTTCTGGGCATGGGTTTCTTGACATACAAGGGTTCGTATTGTCTAATTTATGGGTGTCGTTGTAGAAGGTGTGTTTCCCTTCATCCACAATGAAACATTTTTCCAATCACTTTTATTTTCATTAATTGATTAAGGTCAAAAACATTGAGTATTATGTGCAATAGAGCATAAAGAGTATTGCAATGCCACTTGAGGCTAAAAACACATAAAGTGCCATATGCAATGTAAAGTAAGGGACACCGCAAAATGCATTTCCTCAACAAGCATGACATTTGTGATTTCTTTTGCAGCTCCTTCATTTTTTGGAGAAGTGTTTTATTGTTCCCGGGACCTGAGGGTGAGCATATCGAAGCATAATATTGGTTTTTATCTTTTTCCAACTATAAAACTTTTGGGCCTTTATCCCCTTCTTCCCATGAAATGAGGTACAATCCCTTCTTGGGTCAATGGACCCAGAAACCCAGAATATGAGGGAATGGATGGGAACAAGTGTGGAAAGTAGTAAGTATGAGTGGGAATGGTATGATGGCCCTTCAAGGAACCATCTAGTATCAACCATTTTCCCGAGGATGACCTACTTACTAGGAAAGAATGATAACCACCAAGGTGAAATTAGGCAAAAGGTATAATTTCCAATTAAATGCTCCATAATCAAGAAATTATTCTTTGCAACATGTTCAAATGCTTCAAATATTAAGGTGACACTTACCATGACACCAAACTTATTACCTCATGAAGCAAGACCTATTGTCCTGTGGGACCAAGATGATGTAGTGGATGTTGATCTGTTGGTGGTGATGAGTGGTGATCGACATGAATAGGAGGGACCCTGTGGGTTCTGCTGGTCAATATGACTCTTCGCACTCCATGATTGCTACCTGCGGGCCTTGAGACATGATCTCCTCAGTTACCCCTAAACTGAGGGGGTAACAGTCCACATTCTTGTCCTTTTTTCTTTGGGTGCAAGTATTTATTAACTTTCATTGATCACTTCTCCAGATGCACTTGGTTTTACTTCTTAAAACTTAAGAGCGAAGTTTTTGACAAGTTTTTGGCCTACAAGGCCCTTGTAGAAAAACAATCTAGACGTCAACTTCAAAGGTTAAGAACAGATAATGAAGGCAAAGATGTGAACAATAAATTTACAAGTTACTACATTGTACAAGGAATTCAAATGCAACATAATGTTCCATATACACCATGGCATAATGGTGTTGCTGAAAGAAATAATTACACATTAAAAGAAATGGATAATTGTATGATCCAATCTAAGGGATTAAATCTTGATTATTGGGAGAAAGCCGTCAATTGTGCAAATTATATAGTAAATTGCACTCCCACGAAGGCTCTAAAAAATATAACGCCAAAAGAAGCATGGAATAAAATTAATCCAAATGTAAGCCACTTTCATGTATTTGGTAGTGTAACATGGGCTCACATACCTGGTGAGAAAAGGAAAGCTTTACAGCCTAAAAGTGAGAAGTGTTTTTTTATTGGATATTCTAAAGATGTCAAAGGTTACATACTTCTTCAACCTCATTCCAATGAAATTATTATTAGAAGAGATGTTAAATTTGATGAAAATTTCTTAGCCTGCAAATTATTATTAGAAGAGATGTTAAATTTGATGAAAATTTCTTAGCCTGCAATCCTAATTCAGTGTTTGTGCCATCTTCGGCCTGCAATCCATCTTCGATGTTTGTGCCATATTTTGTTCCTATTATAGTTTATTCTTCTTCAGATGATGATAGTGAGGATGAAAATCCACCTCTGCCTACTCACCTTCCTTCATATGAGTCCATTGAACATAAACCTTCACAAGCACCATCGCTTCTCAGATGGATCCGTTCAACATGAGAAGTAGTTGGTGATCTTGTTGGTGATCCTTCAAATCAATGTCAGACATGTTCACATTTCTAGCTAGCCTCTTCTCTTTTTGCTCAAGTTTCAAAGACTCATGATCCAGACACATTTGCAGAAACTTCAGGTCATCTAGATTGGGACACAACAATGAATGAAGAGTATCGCTCTTTAATAGTGAATGATACTTGGGATCTTGTACCTCTTATGAAAGGAATAAAACTTGTCAGATGTAAACGGGTATATAGAACTAAGTATGAATCAAATGGAAGTGTTGAAAGATATAAGGATTTGTTACTTTCCAAAGGATTCTCTCAAGTTGAAGGCATGGACTATAACGAAACCTTTTCCCCCGTAGCCAAAATGAATTACATCCTCCTTGTTCTAGCCCTTACTGCCTCACATAAATGATAGGTCCATAAGATGGATGTTAAATTTTCCTTCTTGCATGGAGATTTTCAAGAAGAAATCTACATTGAACAACCTCCTAGCTATGTCTAGAATGACTCTAGCCTTGTTTGTCACCTTAAGAAATCACATTATGGTCTTAAGAAAGCTCCTTGAGCTTGATATGCCAAAATGGATAGCTTTCTTCTTGACCTTGGCTTTTCTAGATGTCATTATAACCCTAATGTCTATACCAAAAAATTAGAAAACCGTCTCATAATACTTGTTCTTTATCTTGATGACCTTATCCTCACTAGTAGTGACCCTAAATTTTTAACCCATGTGAAATCTAGACTTAAAGAAATTTAAAATGACAGACTTAGGTTATTTGCATTATTTCCTTGGCCTCCAAGTATAGTAAACCAAGAACCTAAATTTTTAACCCATGTGAAATCTAGACTTAAAGAAATTTGAAATGACAGACTTAGGTTATTTGCATTATTTCCTTGGCCTCCAAGTATAGTAAACCAAGGAAGGAATTTTTATTTCCCGATCTAAGTATGTTTGTGACCTTCTTCGCCACTTTCACATAGATGATTCTAAACTGGCCCCTTCTCCCTTCCAATCTAAAGTCAAACTTGTTGCCACTTGTACTACTACTGAAGTCGATGCCACTTTGTATCGCTAGTTAGTTGGTAGCCTACTATATTTGACTCATACCCACCCTAATATTTCCTTTGTTGTTTGTCTTGTTGCACTTAGGTTATTTGCATTATTTCCTTGGCCTCCAAGTATAGTAAACCAAGGAAGGAATTTTTATTTCCCGATCTAAGTATGTTTGTGACCTTCTTCGCCACTTTCACATAGATGATTCTAAACTGGCCCCTTCTCCCTTCCAATCTAAAGTCAAACTTGTTGCCACTTGTACTACTACTAAAGTCGATGCCACTTTGTATCGCTAGTTAGTTGGTAGCCTACTATATTTGACTCATACCCACCCTAATATTTCCTTTGTTGTTTGTCTTGTTGCCCGGTATATGAAAACACCACATGAAAGCCATTGGAAATTAGCTAAAAGGATACTTTGGTATGTCTAGGGTACAGTTCATTTTGGGATACATGGTATATGAAAACACCACATGAAAGCCATTGGAAATTAGCTAAAAGGATACTTTGGTATGTCTAGGGTACAGTTCATTTTGGGATACATTAAAGTTCAGGGGGGACTCCTTTGTTGGTTGGTTTCACTTACTCGGATTGGGTTCACAACCCTGGTGATAAAAAATCTACTGTAGGTTATGTTTTCATCCTTAGTTATGGATGTGTCACTTGGGATTGTAAGAAACAATAGGTTATTTCTCTTTCTTCAACAAAAGGAGAGTATCGAGCAACGGTTAATGCAAGTCAAGAAGCCTCGTGGCTTCAACTGATCCTTTAAGAGTTTTACTTCCAACAGTATCATTAGACCACCCTTTGGTGGAACATTCAGAGTTTCATCAAGTTTCCAAATATCTGGTTCAATGTCAGCACAACAAACTCATTGAGCTACACATGCACTTCATCTAAAAGCTCATTCATGATCAAGTTATTGAAGTACTCTGTTTCCCTACAAAATATCAAGTTGCAAAAATTTTCACAAATTCTCTTCCAGAAGAGAAGTTTTCTAAACTCTGATCTATGTTAGGAGTTCAGGAAGTTGTGATTAAGGGGGGATAGGCTCTAAATCCTCCTTCCTTCTCCTATTATGTCACCTTGTAAATCCTTCAATCCTATCCCAAGTTGTTCTTAAGGGGGGATGTTAGTATATTTAGACACTTATCAACTTGGTCTAATGTGTCATTAGGTTAAAGTGTGTTTCTTTAGTATGCATTTGTATTGCAACGGCCGCCATATGTTCCTGACATAGAGTGATATAATGGCTCATATTCTCCTCGATCCTAATGGCTACAATGATTTGTGGCTTAATACCCTATTGTTCCATGATCTCTAATTAAAGAGCATGGAAGGTCATTTCCTGATGATTGATTGTGAGAAAATATTTGTAATATATTTTATTTTGCATTAATAAATTGCCTCAAGTGGCCATGTTGGTTGGGGTCGTGGATGTGTCACCATAGGGGTTACTGAAGGTGTTCATCCTTTGTTGGAATACCTATGTTGTCAACATTCTAGATTGAATGTAGGGCCAGTTAATTCCTCGATAAATGAGGATGAGTTTAATATTGTCCATGATGATTCAAAGGGCAAAGATGATAAGGAATATACTACCAAGATCAGTAGGGGGTGATCTACTTCTCTATGTAATTTTATTTATTTAACATGTATCACACCCTTTCTTAAATCCTCTCTTAAACATGTTGTATCACACCTTATCTTAAATCATCTCTAAAACATGGTGTATCGCACCGTAAAAAAATACCATGTGATACATATCACACCCAAATATAAATCATACGCGATCTGTATCACATCCAAAAAAAAATCTCATATCGCATGCAAAATGGTTTTAATGTGATACATCGGAGAGGAATTTTTAACCCAGAATTTCCAAGGCTAGGCGGTATGAATTAGACAAAGCATAAAGTGTATAAAGGAAAGATCTTTGATGAGGTGGACAATAAGAAAAAATGTTTTGTTAGGGGTTCATAAGTTAAAGCATAAAGGGGGGGCACATTAAAACTTATTTACCATGCAAAATACCTTACCTTATGTACCATGTATCACCCTTCAAACATAAACCTTGTGCGACATGTGTTGGACTGTAATACCCATGTTTCCCCCAGTTTGTAAATATAACTATAACTAGCCAAGAGACTATGGCATACTAGATATGTGTGAATGTTTGATTTGATGAACCTTTTGTTATAAAAGCTCAATGTATGTATTTTCTATTATTAATAGAAAATGGAAAGGTGTTGCATAACTGTTGAAAGGGGGGTTTTCCAGGATAGACCATGTATTCTATGAGAGATATGGTGAGGGGAACCATAAATGGTTGAGATGACCCCCACAAAACCCGTACCTTACTGGATTTAATGACTCGGACTCAGAACAATCCTCTGACCTAGAAATGAATTACCAGTCAGATTGGTATCTGTAAGAGTCCTCCTCAAGAGTTAATGAGGAGATGGGGCTGAGTACCCATCTTCAAGACTTCCAGACCTGACCACAAGCTGGGGATTTAGATCCATGCAACCTTGTTGAGGAAGGCTAGAAAAGAGGTAATTCGTGGGTAGAGGCAGAAGTGTGAGAGAGTAGAGTCGAAAGACTAATCTCGAGAAGAGAAAAAGAGCAGTTACAACTCTCTGGTTCGAGGAAGAACTGAGAAATAAGCTCGTTATGGGCGCAAGAAATTGTGGGAAATGTTTTCGGTTCAAGATGATAAACGGGGCTGAAGAATGACTATGGAATACTTGTGCAGACCTCCTTGCTTGGTACAAAGAAAACCGATTTCCAACATCCCATGGGAGGAGGAGAGTAACCTCCATCCCTGATTGTCATTTAGCAAGAAGAAAGAGTCTCTCTCAGAGCATCATGGTCTAGCTCGGGGGTGGCCAACAGTAAATCCGTTGGGAGTGGTTGTGCCTATGGTTGGTTGGAATTAGGCACCCCTTCACAGCAGTCGCTTCACAAACTCTGGTTTTCTGATAAGTACTTTCATACTCTGTGTGTTGAAATGGAAATGGTGATTGAATATATTTATATGTTTATGACTGAGTTTTATGTTAAATGGTTAAGGTAGATATATGTATTATCTCTCTGTGAACTTATGCCTTTGAATGGTTGTTTTCTTGCCTCAGCTTAGCAGTTAGAGAGTTGTGGGACGTAAGTCTGCAACAGGGTCGGGGTAGGATTTACTGGAATGTTTAAGTCATGTCGATCTCTGGAATATACCTTCACGGGAATTCCAAGTTCAAACCCTGTGGAAGGAGGGTGGCTCTGCCAGAATATTCACCTGTGTTGAAATGGAAATGGTGATTGAATATATTTATATGTTTATGACTGAGTTTTATGTTAAATGGTTAAGGTAGATATATGTATTATCTCTCTGTGAACTTATGCCTTTGAATGGTTGTTTTCTTGCCTCAGCTTAGCAGTTAGAGAGTTGTGGGACGTAAGTCTGCAACAGGGTCGGGGTAGGATTTACTGGAATGTTTAAGTCATGTCGATCTCTGGAATATACCTTCACGGGAATTCCAAGTTCAAACCCTGTGGAAGGAGGGTGGCTCTATCAAAATATTCACCTGTGTGACCAAGGGCTCAAGCCCATGTCCTTAACCCTTTTACGGCTAAAGGAAATAGTGCATAGCCCATAAGAGTTTTGAAAGGACCCATGTGACCAAGGTCTAGGAACCCTACGCTAGGCACGAAAGGAGCTGAGCCTTTCTGGCTTTGGAACTCTGGGAGTTCAGAGTTTCGGATAGTTTCGACCTTACCATTTGTAAACAAGCCGAAGGAAACTGATAGTTACAATTACCCATTAAGGTTGACTGGCACCTCGCGGTCTCCCTAACTAGGGAAGATATACCTGCCCCATCGTTAAACCTTGATCCATTTACCCATCGCGAAGTAACGCAAGCTACCAATTCGAGGGTATTCGGGAGTCCCCTTGGTCGTTGGATTTACACTGAGATAACTTCGGTGAAGTCCTACTTCGAGAGAATAGGGATGTTAAAGCACCAAACTCCCCGAACATCGAAGTTACGAAGTGATGAGAGTCGTGGATCTGGGGAGTCAGTCAAGAACCCCTCTTAACCGTTTGATTAAATAGTGGAGGGACCCGCGTATGGTACTTCGGTGGAGTCCTTCTTCGAGAGAATGGAGCAGCCATAATGTCGAAACCCCCAAAGGTTAGAGCTACGAAGTGATGAGGACCATAGATCTAGGGACCCTTCAGGATCTCCCTTAGCCATTAGATATAAACCATGTTTATCTCAACGCTAACCACTCCAGGGAAAAGGAGGAAGTCACACCATGGATTCCCTGAACGCCGAAGTTACGAAGTAATGGAAGCCATCGATTCAGGGGTTACATGGACATACCTTGACTGTGAGATCAAAATTCTTGGAAAGCTACCAGTCTGGGGTGATGTGGAATGCTAACATTACCCAGGGTGATGTGGACCCACGTTTGACTGGCCACGTGTCTCCTGGATTCATAAATTTCACATGCCCTATGTGCCCATTAACACATGACACATGTCACCCGCTGTAGGGTCGACGTGTCATCTCTTCCTTGCCATGTGTCAGGCCTAGCCATTACCTGTTTGGTTCATTTGGTGGGAGGAGTATTCGGTACCCACTTATACTTGCCTCTGCATCTAGTACGTCACCATATGTGAGGGCGGACCCTTAGGGAGTCTGGGATTTCGGGACTCCAGAGATTTGGGGTGCAGCATCAAGGATAAGCCGAAAGGCCCGAAGGCCGAAGCCATGTGGAGAGATTTTGGGTTCTTTCGGGAGTTTAGGAATTCGATACTCCAAAGGATAGGCATGCAGAAAGGGGAAGGGATGATTAGCATCGAATGTTGAACTTCCCTCTAGCTCATGCGTTAAATGAAGACCATGTCATATTGTTGTATTGGACAGTGGATGAATATTCCTCATGGATGTAGGAACTTGGGGATGGTACTAATGAGGTGGAGCCACAAGGCCCTCATCTAATAACGCCTGAAGAACTTGGGGAGGCCATATCTTGCAAACCAAAGGTCAGATTAGAGCCCGATAATAGTCATTAGAAAGCTACGGGAAAGTAGAAAAGAATGAATACCTTGGAGAGATGATTCGAGATTATTAGAGTAAGAAAAATTTTGATGCCCCAACCCTAAAAAGGGTACTTAGGATAGGCATGCAGAAAGGGGAAGGGATGATTAGCATCGAATGTTGAACTTCCCTCTAACTCATGCGTTAAATGAAGACCATGTCATATTGTTGTATTGGACAGTGGATGAATATTCCTCATGGATGTAGGAACTTGGGGATGGTACTAATGAGGTGGAGCCACAAGGCCCTCATCTAATAACGCCTGAAGAAAGAGACAGGGCCATATCTTGCAAACCAAAGGTCGGATTAGAGCCCGATAATAGTCATTAGGAAGCTACAGGAAAGTAGAAAAGAATGAATACCTTGGAGAGATGATTCGAGATTATTAGAGTAAGAAAAATTTTGATGCCCCAACCCTAAAAAGGGTACTTAGGGGTCGGGTGTGTTACATGGACCTCATCCAAAATCTTGTGCAATACCATGTTGCATACAAAACAAAATCTTGTGTGATACCATGTCGCACCTAAAAAATATACATATGGTACACATAATGGCATACCTCCACAAAAATCATTTGAGTGCAATACATGCCATGTCGCACCTCCAGTAAAATCATGTAAGTGAAATACACAAAAGTTTCCTAGGTTTAAAAGCCATATTGCACCAGAAGTTAACATAGGCACAACACAACATATAAGGTGGAAAAAATGTTGGTATTTTTAGCATAACTTTTGACCCCAAACTCCGTTTTGCAATCTCCTTATACCAATGTAAAGGTCTTGTGGGGATCTTAAACTTATCTCGTATAAGTTTCATGAACTTCTTTACCATTTGTTCAATATTTGCAAATTTTAATACAAGCACACTATCAATATCCTAGAAACGTAATAACACAAAATTTCAATGAAGGTGTCCACAAAATCATTATCAAAGGGAACCAAGATCAAACGCGGGGAAGTAGACTTGAATTCCTTACCAAGTTTCCAATTGAGTTCTTTATGCATTTTTTTTATGTATGATTTGAAGTTATGTATATTTGCAACTCATGTATGTTGTGGTAATGGCATGCAGGTACTGATACTGAAAAAAACATCATACATTTTAATCTGAAGACATTATGTATGAAGGAGTGGACAATAGAAACGCAGATGCTAAAAATCATGGTGAGGAGGACCCAACAATATATAGTAGTGGCTCTACATTATTATCTACATAAAAGGATGAAATACCAGCAAATGAGCAATGCTTAGATGTGAAACCAAAATAACAAGTAATGAAGATCTGTAGTACAAAGCTAGAGTAGTGGAAGATTGCATAAATCTATTGAAGCACATCTAACACCTTTGTGTTTGACAACATAGGTATTCCAACAGAGGACGGACACCTTCAGTAACCACTCGCATAACCAGATCAAAGATCAACACACTGATGTTTTCACGTGGTAAAACCC